>CALNXK010000721.1:2500-69608 GCA_942486035.1 Porites lobata | reverse complement strand
GGTTTTCGAATACGAGACCAATTGATCTTTTATGGCATAGCTGGCTTTCTTTGCAATATTTCAAGTTGATATGTTCAGTGAAAGACAAGGTTTTATCTCTGATGACACCCAAATTTTTGGCTTTCTTTATTTTCACTTCTACTGAGGTGTTAGCTAATGATAATGTTTCGTAAACTGTGTGGTTGCTTGCTGAAACGAGACATGAATGTAATATTTCGTTTTTCCAGGGTTGCACTTTAACATATTCTCTAGAGTTCCATGCAAAACATCATTGATGCATCCCTTTAGAACACTACAGAGTCAACGGATTGTTTAGGATCGTCAATGACGATGTAAATTTGGGTGTCGTCCGTATAGAACATGGAGTCGGTGACCGGCTACAACATCTGAGAGGTGCCATATAAAGAGGAACGCAGCGGCCCGCACTGAACCCTGGGGAACGCCATACCACACTTACTAGAGCTATTGGTTATGTTGATTGCACAATTTCCTCATCCATCCACAAGTTCAGCTTCTCATTGGAATCTTGCAACTCAAACGCCCAGCCATCGTAAGTGAACTAATCTACACAAATGGTATTCGAATGTACATGGGCGACAAGGCATCAGGATGCAGTTCCAGATGGTTGATTATAATGTAGTCTCATTTATCAAGCAAAAATGCAATCAATCGAGATTCATCCAGGCTCTGCTCACTGAATGTTTACCCTAAAGTGACTGGAACTTTTTTCATTACCTTGGTATAAAAAACATCTGAAAAGTCGTTCTTTATTAGTTTGGCAAAACTGTGAGTAATATACAACATCCTCGCCGAGCACAGTTAATTCGTCTCGTAACAACCGTAATGGTGGGTAGTCTAAGAAGTTGGATAAATTAATGGCCAGTATCAGGCATTTTAACTCAACTCTGTTAGACAATAGATTTATCCAAGCCTTGGCAACGTTTGTCGTATGTCTGGACCATTCAATGAGCCAAATTGGAAAACTTATGCACAAGGCTAACGTGGGAAAGGCCCGCGCCAGGGTTTAATGCATAATGAAATTTTAATGTTGTATTCTTTGACTGTTTATAACTAACAATTTACGCGACACGTCCATTTTGACTTTCAGAAAACGACGTTGAAATTTCCGGTTTGTCTGACTGATTGATTTGGCGGAATTTTCCATCGTCATTTTTAAATATAACATGGTCATTTCAACATATTAACTATTTCAAACATAGTTAACTATGTCAATGACTTTACTAGCAAATTGTTCTAGGAAATTTCATCATTTTCAGTTATCTTAACCACGGCAGGATTAGCTCAGTCGGCAGAGTGTTTGAATTGCAGAGTGGAGATCAAGTGGGTTCGACCTCGCGGGCTCAGGGTCTTAAAATAACTGAGAAATGAAGGTAATTCCCTTGCCCTGGCAGGCGGTTGACCTCGCGTGGCCTGGTTGACCACGTGTGCTGGGGTCCTGGGTGTAGAAAACGAAGACCTAAGACCTTGAGACCCAAAACGAAGACACCCTCAAAAATCACTTTATAAATACCTAGAAACGGGTATCTCGACCTTAGATGTAAGAAACAACAATATCTTCAATTTAACAACGACCAGGGTCTTCGGATCTACACAATCCCCCGGTGTGTAGAAAACGAAGACCCCCCCAGAATCTCTTGAAACAACTGAAACTGCTTTCAACGACTTCTAGACACCAGCGGGAGTGTCAGAAACAACACGGCTCCTGGATGATTTCAGTTATACAAAATCTCCATTAGGTTCCCGTTTTCACGCCCCTGGTGTGTAGAAACGAACATCCGCCTCTCAAAATCAGTTGGAAACGGCTGAAACTGCTTTAATGACTCTAGACACCAAAGGAGTATAAGAAACAACAGGTCCCACGATTTGGTTATACCAGATCAGGTCTTCGTTTCACACAACCCCGGTGTAGAAACGAAGACCCTCAAAAACTCACTTGGGAAACGGTTGAAAACTGCTTCAGCATCATTAAGAGACCTATTTCAGCTGGATGCGTTGAATTCGCTGTCCTATGTCGCTGATTCTTTATGAATTGCATAGGGATATCTTAGCGAGTTTTGCTTTCGTATAATTCAAACGGTCAGAAGATTTTTAGAGGCCATAACAACTCCTTTCTGTTTGAAATTTTAACCCATAGGCAAAGAAAACGTTTCAAGAAATTTATATTTTCTTGTAGTTATGGAAAATATATCCTCCGATTCGAGCAGTGCCGTGAACGAAGCGACTGGTTTCTCCGCGTTTCCATTGCGGCTTTTATTCGAGGGTGTCTTTTTATATCGAAATCGTTAAAAAAATCAATGACAACAGTTAGTGTAAACCGCTCAGGAATATCCTATAATTTAAAGGTTCACTCAATGTCTCTCATTTTGATGAGAGATAGATCGTAAATTGATGGTGTAATTATCAGTTGTACTCTGAGTTTTATTAGTCTTATTTTGATGGTGGTGGGGTTTATCTGAGGGCGTCGTTTACCTGAATTTCACGCTCCCCTGTGCCTTGCACTGCAGTTTCTCACATCCTCTTGTGTGGATGTTTAGAGTAGAACTCCAAGAGCTGTGAATGTCTAGAACCTTTATTGAGAAGTTTCTCAGCAGGGCTTTTCCTGAAGGACACTGGAACAAGTGACTGGAGTGTGTAAGGATTTCATTAAGAGTCTGCAAGACAACAGGTACTTACATCGGGTTACCGAGTTTTTCGGCAGTTATTTCATTGCCAAGTTTATTGAGTGAAGTTGTAATGTGAATGAACGCACAAAACATTTCTTGGCTCAAAGAACAAAGAATATTCACGCAAACGTTTTTCTGGTTCACGCGCAAACTGGCCGTAATAGCATTCAGAGAACGTTTCTACTGCTGCACAGCATGCACTGCGAGCAGAGAAGACTCGTATTTTTCTAGATAAAATGTTGACGTGCTGATAGAAACAAGGTTGAGCTTTATTAACATCTCGATTGACATGGTTATTTAATGTAATTGAATGGGGCATTTTGATGGCCATCACGGAAGACATGATTGAACACTTTTACAGTTAAAGGATGATTCCGCTGAAAACCCGACGAAGACCCTGTTTGAAATTTTGGCACTGGAAATTGTCAGGAGCCGTGTTGTTTCTTTACACTTTAGTGTCTAGAAGTCGTTAAAAGCAGCTTCAATAAGTTTCCATGATTTTGAGGGGGGTCTTCGTTTTCTAATATCAATTTTGGGGATTGTGTAGAAAAAGCAAGATCCTCATCGAAATTTTTAGTATAACTGGAAATCGTCAGCTGTGTTGTTTTCTACACCCTTTAGTGTCTAGAAGCCGATAGCAGTTTCCGTGCCGTTTCCAAGTGATTTGAGAGAGGTCTTCGCTTTCTTGCACACCAAATTCAGAAAACGTTGACCCTGATCGAAATTTTGTATAACTGAAATTGTCAGGAGCTGTGTTGTTTTACACCCTTTAGTGTTCAGAAGTCATTAAAAGCAGTTTCAGCCGTTTCCAAGGATATTGAGGGGGGCCTCGTTTTCATTACACCGGGATTAGTAGAAACGAAGACCCCGTCGAAATTTCTGTATAATCCTAAAATCGTCAGGAGCTGTGTTGTTTTATAATTCTTTAGTGTCTAGGAAGTCGTTAAAAGCAGCTTCAGCTGTTTCAAGTGATATTGAGGGGGTCTTCGTTTCGTAATAACGTAGGGATTGGGAAAACGAAAAACCCTGGCTGTACCTGTATAATTGAAGATATTGTTTACACATCTTGGTTGGGTCGAGATACCGGTTTACATATTTGTTGCTGTGGGTTTTCCTGTGTCTTGTTTTTCTGTCTAGGTCTTAGGTCTTCGTTTTCTACCCACTCTATGGTCCCGTCTCCACTAGGAGACGTAAATATAGTGTCCCAATTAGCACTTTCGCTAAATACAGTGAGACTCAAATAAAGCATTTTTCTTTTCTGAAAATTGCTTTGGTGAATTTTTATCAGTCACAAGCCAAGGTCATACACAAAAATTTGTAATTCATAACCTGTCTTTGTAATTTGAAACGACGATAGAAATCGCAGTCATTTTAAGTCCGTTTTACATTTCTTTAGAATTTCTTGGTCACTGTTCTTCACCGTGATTAAAAAAAATCAAAATTTACCAACAATGACTAAACACTGGTGTAACCTTCATTAATGCACAAATGTATTACTAACCAGTCTTATGTGTAGTAACATTTGACGTTCGAAATAACATACCTCTTTTAAGCTAATCTCACAAATGTGAAACTTGCCACTAAAAAGGCTATTTGTCAACAGAATTTATCCATTTTAGAATATAATAGAACGTATCAAAATATACTGATTATGAAGGTCAATTATGCACATGGAGAGGATTTTCTCCAGATAAACAGGCCCCTCAGTGTGGACGGATCACTGAAGGCAAGCCAACACGCTCAAGAAAACTTAACCAAGTTCAAACAACAACAAATAAGATGCTTTTGTCAGTATTTTGAACACGTAACCACATGGTTCTGAGCCATGTGGTTTTGGTAACGTTCTTTTTTGAAAGAAGCTCCCCAATTACATTATTTCTCTCTTAAAAAACTCAACTGTCAACGGTTTACATTGATTGCCCATATTTAACGGTAGATTTGCAATAATCGAGGAACAATCCTTCCTAACTGAAAAGCTGACAAGAGGTCTTTATGCACTTGCTCCCTGTATCACCCCTTACTGTCTCTGCGTGATGTGCTAACAGACAATACTAAACAATTGAAAGAATGGAATGTCACTGTTTCTGCGACCAATTAGGAGAGACCTTCCGAGCACCTTTTATATTATTAATTACTTAACGGAGTGAACCACATATCTCGAAATACTTGCAGGTTTTACTCCTGTATAAATTATTTGATCTCTCCTGATTCAATTTGCTAACAAGGTGAGCTAAATCTCGCATTGTTTACTGCTGTATGAATTCATTCATGTTTGTGGTAATTTGGTGATATTAGTATTTCATGAATACAGTGAACTCGATTTAACGAACTCTATACAATGAAGTGTCCCTGGTATAACGATTTTCTTTCAGCCCCACCAAAATTACAATAAATGTATGGAACAGAACCTAGATAACAAACCTCGATTTTATGAAACACTCGTTATAACGGGTACAATCCAGAAACGCAAAGGTAAAATATATTTCGATGTGAGTGGGAATTCACGTCAACATGACCGAAAGATAGCTAAAGAGATGAATGCGAAACAGTCCAAAAAGGATAAAATTTGTGAACGATAAGGTTTGTGTTAGTTTTGTTTGTTTGTTCGTGTTTCTCAAAGCATAGCTATATACAGCCTGAACTAAGATAACAGCCTCGTAAACAAATGTTTACAACAGAAACTGGTCAGGATCCGAAATGCTGAGCGCTGGAAATTAATCATTAACTACACTCGGCATAACGAACATTTTGTCGTTCTTCTGAAAACCCGTGTTCCCTAACACTTTGTTAACCGACAGGTTCCACACTAATGTTTAGTTCTGAGATAACGCACCAAAGCATACAAGGAACATTGCATCTTTGAAACTTCTAGATATCTCCTTCATGCTCTTTCGTGCTGATTACTCATTGAAGAATAAAATTTTTCAAAGGATTTAGACTTTGTTGTTTTACCCTGTGTGTATTATTCACCATTGCTTCCATGCTGGCGTAGAAAGCACCTCACCACAATGTTAATCTTCATAATGACTTCTCCAGTGAATTTGTTCATAGGGTATTGGTGGGCTGATGTCTGTAGTGACATTACAATATTTTGCACTTGTTTTGAAATAAAAATACTTTGCACTTAGTAAGTGTCTCAACCCCATATGTAGATTCTTTTCTCATGTGCCTTACAATTTGCTGTATTGTTAAAAGCAATCTATCACAGTACTTGCACTCTTGTAAGGTTTCCTCTCCCAGAACCTGTTCAGAATCTCAAACCGGATTTCCCTGGTAAAGGACTTATCACAAATCTGCACTTGTGAGGTCTAAACCTCCAAGCGTGATTTCGTTCATGTGTCTTGACGCGATGATAACCACCTTAAAGCCCTGTTACAATACTTGCAATTGCAAGGTTTAACCCCAGTGTGAATTCGCCCATCGAATTTTGCAATGTGATGATTGGCGAAACATTTTCACAATATTTACACTTGTGTTTCCCATCTGTGTGTACTCGTGCTCATGCCCTGCGTTGTGACGACAGGCTAAAGTATTTAACACAATACGCGCACTTGTAAGGTTTTAATCCTGTATGATTCCTTCATGTTCTTCATCTGTTGCCGCCGTTTCCTGTGTCTGGTGGCCTTCATTATGGCAAGTGTGTCGTTTTGTGCTGACATGTTGCATACACTCCCAAAATGAAGGATTGAAATGACATGCATGTACTTCAAAATTGTGAGAAAATACTTTTCGTTTCATTAGAAAACGGAGGACCCTAACTATTTTAACAAGGGTTAATGAGCTACAATACCTTAGCTGCCCAATGCTGTTTAATTCTCGTTTACTGCACACCTCTTTTCTACCTCTTTAATTTAATCAAAGGCTTCAGTTTGCTTTTGGATTTAACACACTATTAAGAAAGGGTTATATCACAACATTTTGTGTAGCCTGTAAACTGCTCTTTCCGTTTCGAGCAAAAGGGGACTTTGGTTTTGGCTGCGCCAGAAACAAACGAGAACCAAAATGAAAGAGAGGGAGGGGGAGGGGAAGGAAGGAAGGAAACGCTTGCAGACAAACCCCGATTTTGAAAACCCGCGTTCAGCGAATGCAGCGCCCGACTGGCCCGGCCAGCCTGAACACGACATGTGTTGATCAGCACGAGCGACATTGAGAGGTTGCATGGCATGTGACACGCATCTTTGGAAGTTACGTAATGCTCAGTTGTTGTTTATTCAGGCAAGACGCATCAAGGAAAGAGTACTTTAACTTTTTTGAAACGCAAAGCTCTTTCTTGCGACTATATATGGGTTTCAGGTCACATGACTTATCCTCCAAAGTGTTCCCTGATCTGAATAATTCAAAAGGATTTTCTTTTGTCAGAAATGATGGTTTCCTGCAATGTTTTGTCATGCTGGGCCCAGCTCTTTTAGTTTTTTTTTTTTTTTTTTTTTTTTTGCTGGATGTCAAATCTTCAGATAGTGATTTACAGATAAAAAAAAAGAACTGAAGCTACATCAACTATGGAGAACTGCATTGTAGACCAGTCAAAAAGTTAGTTTTGTTCCAGACGCTCACGAGAGCACCCAGAAGAGAGTTTAAAGCGTATAGAACGAAAATCTGTTCTGTCTATTGAGTGCTTTTGACCTGCATTGACTGTTCGATTCATTGAGATTTCACCTTGACATCGCTGTCCACGCGTTCCAAATACAAAATTATTTTGGTTTACACGCGCCTTCTAAAGTCTATTTTGCCTATTGGCTGACAAACTTATGACAGCTGATGACAGCATCAAATGCCGGGTGACATTTTATGCAATTTCAATAGAAAAAAACGATCCCAAATAAACTGAAAGATAAAAACAGTAAGCGAACACAAAAGAAAAGCAGACGGAGACAAGAAAAGGTGTTCTCCTTGAATTTGGTTGATCTCGATATATTTGTTACTTTTCATACCATTCGATCTAACAGTTGCTGGGAAAGAGTGGCTACTAGTGTGCAGTTTCCATTTATTGATTTTTCTTTTACCTTCACGTTTTCGTAAATTTCGTTTTTCTCCATGTAGTTATTGACGCGACTGCTTGAACAGTCACATTTTTTTAGTTTCCATACCATTTTGTTTAGGTAAGGAAATTGGCAGATTTCACGCAGCGAGTGCAGCAAATCGTGGGTGCAACGTGCTACAAGGGCATGTTTCCTTAGCTGGGAATGTTGTCTTATCTTGATATCATTCTTATTGGGATTAAAGAACCTACAAGGGTTGCAGAATCTTTAAACTGTAAGGAGAGATTTCCCATGTATTCTTTATTTGATTCGAATTTCATATCTATAATGGACCTAATCTTCAAATCCACAATGAAACTTGCATGAAACTTGCAGATGCATTCAGGCCGTTGTGACCCAGGCATTTCGGATCACCACCTTGTATCCGCTGTTTTGAATTCACGAAAGCAAATAGTCTGGTCCTGTGATCAAAGAAGTGACTGATTTTAAAACCCTAACTGTTAACATCCTAGAAAGGATCTCTATAGAGCACCCTGGAGTACTGCTAAAATCTTTGACGACGTGGGATGTTCTTTATCATAAGGCCGTAAATGTCTAATCATTTAAAACTGGCGCAGACAAGTAAACGTTCCCCACCCTTTTTGCGCCTGCCACGCAGGCTAGGTTAAAGCAAATGTAAGAGAGAACGCTGAAAGCGCGGTCACTTCTTCTCTAACATTGGCGAAAGGCTTCCAAATGATATTCACTTAAGTCACGCCTACTATAGAGCCACAATTAACTTAATGCTCACAAGATTATAAAACGGTTAGGATATAACCATAAGAATAATTATAATTATAACCTCAAGAGGACTCAGACTTTCGTTGAAATATTCTTCTCAGCGAACACTGGAAAAACCCAAACTTTACTTGTTAGGACACAAGTAAAGTTTGGGTTTTTCCAAGTTTCCAGTGAATAATGAACATCACTGAAATCTGGCCATGTCAGGAAAGTGTTTCTTGTTGGCTGTACACATGAACAAATGTGTAGGAAGTGCCATTAGTCTCATAGGTATATTTGGTTATAATTATGATATTTGTATTATGTAAGGACACTTTAATAATGCACTCAGTTATAATGTAATTAACCTTGCTATCTTTTACACTGTTTCAACTAGTTCCGATACTACTGCTAATAATAATAATGGAATTTACATAGCGCTTATACATCGCTGTTCTAAGCGCATTAAAAAGTAAAAAAGGACATAAGAATATCATTAATCACAAGCTTACATATAACACTACTGTACATACTAGGAAATTTACAGCATACACATCTTAAAAAGGAAAGAAAACAGAAACAAATATGATAAAACTAAATGTCATATACCTTAAAAAAAAAGTTTTCAACTTAGATTTAAAAAGATTAACATCAGAACAAGCTCGACTTTCAAAGGGGAGCTTGTTCCATAGTCGGGGGGTAGCAACTGAACACGCTCGCTGGCCATACGTTTTCATGTTAAAATTTGGTTCTTCAAGGCGTCAATGATCCCTAGATGACCGTAATGTCCTTGATTGATCCTATTATCTCCCTACCAAGCTAAAAATAATAATATTTTAAAGGTACTTCACCTTCTGTTGGAGATAGAGACGGGCTTGGAATAATGCCACTTATTTGACTCCCTACTGTCTGGACTGGAAAAAACAGAAAAAGAAATGACCAGTTAAATAAAATAGTTATTTGATATTAAGCACACTACAGTAGACTTGCCACAAGTCGTCTCGACTGTGTGAGCGCCGAAGGCGCGAGGGACGTTCGCAAAGCGAGCGACGAAGTTACCAATCGACTTGTTCCGTCTGCAGAAGATTGAATTTAATTTGCATAACGTTGGCGTGAAAAAATGGTTCGTGACACAAGTTTGACAGCATTTGACAGCCTGCTGAAATAAACAGCATTCTCATATGACTGGATGTTGACTGAACAGAACAGAACAGAAAACTGAGATGAATGAAGAAGACCTGACCTAAAACAAAACGGTCAAACCGTTTCGGCTTGCCACTTTCCTGGGTCAGTCTTCGACCAAAATTGAAAGAAGCAACTTGTATCTTGTGTGTAGAAAGTCTTTGAAATTCGAGTTTTCACTGAATGCTTCTTACGGACCAAGTTCCCAGTTCGCGTGAAATTAGATTAAAGAAAGCTGTTTGACTGAAATTATTTGTGAAAACTGTGCCAGAAGCAACGAAAACATGGTGAAAAAGGTCCTTTGAATAAGGGAAATATACTTAACACCTCGCCGAAAGAGAGGATGGCAGCGGACGTTTCTGCTGTTGTATGCGATATGTTTTCAACCGGCGTGATGTGAAATGTTTAGGCTTTTTCCTGGGCTTGTCGACGCGACCATCAAAAAACCTTGACCACTCTCGCACCCTTCTATCACTATCCTTTGATTCTCTCTAATGTATTTGAAGCCAAGTTTCCTTTAATAGACGGACCGGCGTTAATCTCTTCACGAACGTTCATTTCCTACGCTTCCTTCACTTCAAAGCCAGGTGAGTGCCAAGCCAAGGTTTCGCCTGGATAAAATTTCCCGGGAACTAACGTCACAAGATAACGCGTTTCCCGATTGGATATCACCAACGACATACCCCTTCACACTGCCGGTCTGTACAGCCTCCGAAATGATCCCCAATCCTTAATTGAATCCCAATTTGACCCCGAAATGATACCGATCCCAAAATGATCTCCATTTCTCTTCACCTCGACCCCGAAATGATCCCCAATTAATTGTTGGAATGGAGTGATATTCCGCCACGGGATTATTACATCGTTTACGTTCTTGAATCGCATTCAACATTTCACTACAGTTTATGTGATTTTGCCGCGCTTTTGTCATCTTATCAGCTTTATGACTACTTTTGCATCTTCCACAACATTTTATAATTTTTAAAAGTGTTGAAACACCATTTTCAAAATTCATTATCCAAGGCAGTGCAGTTTTAACATCATTTTTAGAATTTAACATCCATGCAGTTTTCTCTATATATCCCGGGCTATAATCCTCAAGTAATTAGTATAGGTAATAGCATGATTTGTTTATGTAATAGGACTACATGCTGTCCAATTTGGAAATAATTGGATGAAAAAAATTCCGAGGACAGCCAAAATTACGATCTCGTCCCAATTTGGCTGTCAGAGGAATTTTTTGAATCCAATTATTTCCAAATTGGACAAGCATGTAGTCCTCTTACTTATTAATTATATAGCTAGTGAGGAAATACAGCTTCGCAAGGAAAACTATGGGAACTGTCTCTGATAAAAAACAGACTGAAATCGTAATAATTTTTTAATTTCAATTCATTTTTAAATACATGCCGTAGTCCAAATAGAAATGAATTTCATTATCACAAATGAATTTAATAAATATAATAGATATAACAATACTGTAAAACTTTAAGGTCAAAAAATTTAGAATTTCATTATTTTGAAACTATCCAGTTTTCAATATCAAGAAATAAAAGTGTGTAATGAAATAACACACACAATAAAGATGGGAAAGATTAAGAAAAGAATGCAATTAACAAAGTGCAGAAAAAACAAAATTAATTATTTTAGTCTGTACAAAACACACACATTAAAAAAGTGCAAAACTACAATGAATACAAGAAAGGTGTAAATTTAAAGTTTTTGTACAGTCAGCAATAGCTAGTCCTCATCTGAGTCTGAGAGTACAGAAGCTCTGATCCTTTTCCAAGTACGTTGTGGCTCTGTGCTTTGGTGAGTTGGCACTGGCATACACCTGGAAAGCCAGAAAATGCATCATAGAAATTCACTGTACCTGTTAAGTTGTTGATGGTACTGAAACTGTTGCTGGAAGAACTGGCTTGAAGGGGTAGTCTATCCTTATTGGGGCTGCTGTTAGCAGGTTGTTGTTGAATATCACTTGTTCACTTGCATCCACTGATTATATTTGACAGTTCCCTTGCCTGATTCTCATCATCTCCTTCATATGAATGAAGGTATCATCCACCCTTAAGCACCCTCCCCGCGTTGATCGGCGCTAGCGCTTTTGCTTTTAATAAATACCCCCATAAACCGTACATTTTCTGAAAGCTTAATAGTTCCAGATTATTGCTTTTTCCTTTTAAAAAATCAAAATATTAACGCGATTCAGAAATGAGAAGCTTTTTGTGAAAGTGGGTGTCGCTGTAAATTTAAGTCCAGGCCAGGCAAAAATAAACGGAAGAAGCCAATTAAGATCGCATTCGCTTCTTAACACGTTTGACTAAAAAACCTTGTCTCAGATTTTTGTCAAGTGGTTTTGTTCTTTTGTTATAAGCAGTTGAAGTTAGGGATAGCAAATCATTAACACTACCTGTGAAAAAAAATACTCTTACTTGAAAACGAAAAAAGAAATCAAAATTCGCAGACACGGTTTTTTAGAAAAACTATCTGATAGTAAGTTGGCCAAATTTCAGCCAAATTGGTTCACGAGTTGCCGACTTGGAGTTTAAAACGTACCCTCAACTTGCTCTGATTTTCATTTCGAGAAAACAGGGGGAAAAGATTTTTGGCGGCGTATTGCCCTTGACGAGATTATAACAGATTATAACACCAAAGCTGTCAATGTTGATGCATACCAGAAAAGGGACAACAACAGTGACACAGCAGGAAATGGTTACAAAGGAAACCCAACAACAGATGAACAATTTATTTCGAACGCTCTGCTCTCTTCGATCCTTCTGTTGTCGAGAAAGCATCTTTAGTTATTTGCGACGGGCAGTTTTCATTTTGAGCCAAGCCAACTTTTACTCGATACATTTTCTAAAAGTTCGACACTTCCCTGGAAAAATCGACAACAAACCGCTTCGTGGAGTTTTTCTTGAAGCTGCTCTCCCGCTACAATAGACTTTCAAAAAAGTCCTTCGTCCGATTTTTATATGGCGCGGGACCGGTGGCGAATTAGTCGCTTGCTTGGCCGCTTCGCGACCTAAAAAGCTCGCTCCAACCAATAAACTTTATGATCATTTTAAAATGCTACACTCAGCACCTGATCCTAATACATTATCGGCATTTCAAATACACATGATATGTTAAACGATAAAAAGCGTTTGGATGACAGCAACCATTTACAATCGGAATTAGACAACCCAATATCCATTGAAGAGATTGATAAAGCAATTAAAAAACAAAAAAACAAGAAGGCTGCTGGACTTGATGGAATACGCAATGAAATGCTTAAAACAAGCTCAAGCTTTATAAAATATCCACTTGAGAAACTTTTTAGTCTGATTCTACAATCTGGAACATTTCCTACATCATGGAGTAATGGAATAATCACTGCCTTGCATAAATCTGGAAACAAAGATGACCCTTCAAATTACAGAGGTATTTGCATTAGTAGTTGTCTTGGCAAAGTCTTTTGTTCTATTTTAAATACGAGATTATTAAACTTTTCAAACAATCATAAAATACTTCATCGCTCCCAAATTGGCTTTGTGCCCGGACATCGTGCGTCTGAGCATATCTTCAGTTTAAGGACATTAATAGACCAACATGTTACCCACTCCCCCAGAGGTAAACTTTATACTTGTTTTGTTGATTTTAACAAGGCATTTGACTCAATTTGGCACCAAGGTTTACTATACAAACTGTTGAAATATAACATAGGTGGCTCCTTTTACAAAATAATTTCCAGCATATATTCAAATTCAATATGTTGTGTGAAAGACAATTATACTCGATCAGAATTTTTCAACTATGATAAAGGTGTACGACAAGGCTATATTCTGTCGCCGCTTCTATTTAACCTTTATCTAAACGAACTACCCTTCATTCTAAATAACAATGCTAAAGATTCTATCTTACTACCAGATGGTTCTCACTTAAACTGTCTACTTTATGCCGATGATTTACTTCTAATATCTACCTCGGCAGAAGGTTTGCAACAAACTCTTGACAGACTATCAAAATATTGTCAGGATTAGCTTCTTAAGATTAATCCAAGTAAAACCAAAGTTATTGTATTTCAGAAGAAAAGAAGAAAATCAGCAATAGATAAACACAATTTTATGGTTAGCAATTAAAACATTGAAATCGTCAATAACTATACCTGTCTTGGAGTGAAATTTTTTGCCAATGGAAATTTTACAAATCACAAGGAAAACTTAACAGAAAAAGCAAAGAGATCCTTTTTTGCCGCTCGTCGTTATCTAGATTTTCTAAAATTACCAATTCACATCATCAACAAACTGTTCAATACACTATTTTTCCCAATTTTAACGTATTCCTCTGAAGTTTGGGGAATCTATGATAAAGGTGATTATAGCCGCTGGGATAAAGACTTGATTGAGAAAACGCATATACATTTTTGTAAGATGTGTTTAGGTTTAAACAAACGTTCACCGAATGTTGCATCGAGAAATGAACTTGGTAGATTATCTCTAAATTTACAAAAAACGATGAGCATTTTGAAATTTTGGATTCACCTCGAAAATCAACCCCCTGACAGCATCGCTAAACTCTGCTTAAACATATCGGATCAAATGGCCGAAGAAAATAAATCAGGTCTAATAAATAAAATAACTCTTTTGAGTACACAACTTAATATTCATAAACGGTCAGTTAACTTTAAAAACCCTTCTACTTTCCTATCCAAAGCTGAGAATAATTTGTCAAAACATCTGAAAAACCACCTCCTAAATTTGGTAAGAACAAATAAAAAACTAAAATTCTACTCCATCTTTAAAAATGAAACAAATCACTCTGAATTCATCAATCATATCCGGAATCCTGAACATAGGCGTGTAGCTTCCAAATTTAGGATAGGAAACCATAATTTAAAAATAGAAAATGGAAGATTTACAATCCCCAAAACTCCTGAAGACCTTAGAATCTGTGATCATTGCAACCAAAATTTGGTTGAAAATGAACTTCACATATTATTTCAGTGTGATCAATACAATGATTTGAGAAAGACTCTTTTTATTAAAATCAACGACCGAAATACATTATTTACACATTACAATATCCATGATAAAGTTTGTTTTCTTTTTAACAATACTGATTCACATATTAGCAGGCTAGCTGCTAATTTCATCTTTCAAGCATATGAAAGACGAAAGAAACATAGTTAATTCTACCATTCCATCATACCTGTATTTCCTTAAACTTAGCTGTTTATTATTGATATTTTACTTGGTAACACCTGTAAAAAATGGTAATACCGAATAAACTTGTTGTTGTTGTTGTTGTTGTTGTTGTATTCTGTAACCCCTTGTAGGTCCCTGTAACGCTTTGAAACCCCTTGTAACCCCATGGAACCTTTTGAAACATCCTGTAATCCTTTGTAGCCCCTTCCAACCCCCTGTAACCCTTTGTCACCCCCTCTAACCCCCTGTAACCCTTTGTTAAACAATGTAAACCCCTGTAACAACTTGTAACTACCTGTAACCCCTTGTAACCCCTTGTAACCCCCTGTAACCACTTACAGCCCCCTGTAACCTCCTATTACCCCTACAACTTCCTAACCCTAAAAACTCCTTAAAATGCCCTCTAACCGTTTGTAACCCGTCGTAACGATTTGTAACCCCCTGTAACCCTTTGTAACTCCCTGTAACCCCTTGTAACTTCCAGTAACCCTTTGTAACCATTTGTGATCCAATGTAACCTCTTCAAAACCCCCTAAAACCCCTTGTCACCCCTTAAAACCCCCTGTCACCTCTTGTAACCCTTGTAACCCCATGTAACCACCTGTAACCCCTTGTAACTCCTTGTCACCCCCTGTCACCTCTTGTAACCACCTGTAATCCCTTGTAACCAACTGGAACCCCTGGTAACCCATTGTAACCCATTGTAACCCCCCGTAACCCTTTGTAACCCTCCGTAACACCTTGTAACCCCTTGTAACCCCCTGTAACCCCTCGTAACCCACTGTAACCACCTGTAACCCATTGTAATCCCTTGTAACCCCTTGTAACTCCCTATAACCTCTTGTAACCCCTTGTAACCCCCTATTGCCCCCCGTAAGCCCTTGTAATCCCTTGTAACCCCTTGTAACCCCTTGTAACTCTCTGTAACCCCCTGTAACTCCCTGTAACCTCTTGTAACCCCTAGTAACCCCCTGTAACTCCTTGTAACCCCCTGTAACCTCTTGTAACCACTTGTAATCCCTTGTAACCAACTGTAACCCATGGTAACCCATTGTAACCCCTTGTACCCCCCTGTAACCCTTTGTAACCCCCTGTAACCCCTTGTAACCCCTTGTAACCCCCTGTAACCCTCTGTAACCCCTCGTAACCGCCAGTAGCCCACTGTAACCCCTTGTAATCCCTTGTAACCCCTTGTAACTCTTTGTAACCCCTGTAACTCCCTGTAACCTCTTGTGACCCCTTGTAACCCCCTATAACCCCTTACAGCCCCCTGTAACCTCCTATTACCCCTAAAACTTCCTAACCCTTCAAACTCCTAAAAATGCCCTCTAACCGTTGGTAACCCGTCGTAACGATTTGTAACCCCCTCTAACCCTTTGTAACTTCCAGTAACCCTTTGTAACCCGTTGAGAACCCCCTGTAACCTCTTCAAAACCCCCTAAATCCCCTTGTCACCCCTTAAACCCTCTGTAACCTCTTGTAACCCTTGTAACCCTATGTAACCACCTGTAACCCCTTGTAACTCCTTGTCACCCCCTGTCACCTCTTGTAACCACCTGTAATCCCTTGTAACCAACTGGAACCCCTGGTAACCCATTGTAACCCATTGTAACCCCCTGTAACCCTTTGTAACCCCCTGTAACACCTTGTAACCCCTTGTAACCCCCTGTAACCCCTCGTAACCCACTGTAACCACCTGTAACCCATTGTAATCCCTTGTAACCCCTTGTAACTCCCTGTAACCCCTTGTAACCCCTTGTAACCCCCTGTTGCCCCCCGTAACCCCTTGTAATCCCTTGTAACCCCTTGTAACCTCTTGTAACACTTGTAACCCCATGTAACCACCAGTAACCTCTTGTAACCCCTAGTAACCCCCTGTAACTCCTTGTAACCCCCTGTAACCTCTTGTAACCACTTGTAATGCCTTGTAACCAACTGTAACCCATGGTAACCCATTGAAACCCATTATAACCCCCTGTAACCCTTTGTAACCCCCTGTAACCACTTGTAACCCCCCTGTAACACTCTGTAACCCCTCGTAACCGCCTGTAACCCCCTGTAACCCCTTGTAATCCCTTGTACCCCTTGTAACCCCCTGTTACCCCCTTGTAATCCATTGTGACCCCTTGTAACCCCCTGTAACTCCCCTGTAACCCCCTGTAACTCCCCTGTAACCCCCTGTAACTCCCTGTAACCTCTTGTAACCCCTTGTAACCCTCTCTAAACTTTTGTAACCCCTTATAAGGCCTGTACCCCCTTGTAACCCATTGTAACCCTCTGTTACCCCTTGTAACCCCCTGTAACACCTTGTAACCCCTTGTAACCACCTGTAACTCCTTGCAACCCATTCTAACTCTTGTAACCCCCTGTAACCTCTTGTAACCACTTGTAATCCCTTGTAACCAACTGTAACCCATGGTAACCCATTGTAACCCATTGTAACCCCCTGTAACCCTTTGTAACCCCCTGTAACACCTTGTAACCCCTTGTAACCCCCTGTAACCCCTCGTAACCCACTGTAACCACCTGTAACCCATTGTAATAACTTGTAACCCCTTGTAACTCCCTGTAACCTCTTGTAACCCCTTGTAACCCCCTGTTGCCCCCCGTAACCCCTTGTAATCCCTAGTAACCCCTTGTAACCTCTTGTAACACTTGTAACCCCATGTAACCACCAGTAACCTCTTGTAACCCCTAGTAACCCCCTGTAACTCCTTGTAACCCCCTGTAACCTCTTGTAACCACTTGTAATGCCTTGTAACCAACTGTAACCCATGGTAACCCATTGTAACCCATTATAACCCCCTGTAACCCTTTGTAACCCCCTGTAACCACTTGTAACCCCCTTGTAACCCCCTGTAACTCCCTGTAACCCCCTGTAACTCCCTGTAACCTCTTGTAACCCCTTGTAACCCTCTCTAACCTTTTGTAACCCCTTATAAGGCCTGTACCCCCTTGTAACCCATTGTAACCCTCTGTTACCCCTTGTAACCCCCTGTAACACCTTGTAACCCCTTGTAACCACCTGTAACTCCTTACAACCCATTCTAACTCTTGTAACCCCTTGTAACCCCTTGTAACCCCCTGTAACAACTTGTAACCACCTGTAACCCCTTGTAACCCCTTGCATCCCCCTGTAACCCCCTTTAACCCCCTGTAACCCCTTGTCAACCATTATAAGCCCTTGTAACCCATTGTAACCCTCTGTAACTCCTTGTAACCTCTTGTAACCCCTTTTAACCCCTGTAACCCATTGTAACCCGCTGTAACGACTTTCAACCCCTTGTAGCCCTCTGTAACCCCCCGTAACCCCTTGTAACCCCTTGTAACCCTCTGTAACCCCTTGTAACCCCTTGTAACCCCCTGTCACCCCCTCTAACTCCATGTAACCCCTTGTAACCCCCTGTAACCCCTTGTAACCCTCTGTAATCCTCTGTAACCCCAAGTAACCCCCTGTAACCCCTCGCAACACCTTGTAACTCCCTGAAACTCCTTGAAATCCCTTGTAACCCCTTGTAACCTCCTGTAACCCCTCCTAATCCTCTCTAACCTCTTGTAACCCCTCGTAACCCGTTGTAACCCGCTGTAACTCTCTCTAACCCCTTGTAACCCCTTGTAACCCCTTGTAACCCTCTGTAGGTAGGTAGGTAGGTAGGTAGATTATTTATTTAAAACTCGGTAAAATCTTCAGTAATAATAGAGTAAAAATCTAATCACAATTAATTAGACTAAAAACTATCGACATACTGTTTTACAAGACTGCCGAGTGAGAGTCCGACGACTCAAATACATGTTTTATTTGCTCTTTAAATTTCCTGACTGATTTAGTTTCTCTCACATTTTCGGGTAAAGAGTTCCACAACAAAGCACCGCTGTAACTGAAACTTCGTTTCAAGTAGTTAGTACGCGGCCTGGGCAACGTCAATTTATGAAAGGAATTGCGCAAATCATAGTCTGTGCTTCGTTCGTGAAATAGGTTCTGCAAGTACACTGGAGCTTGTGCATTTAGAGATTTAAACATCATTATTGCTTTATGCTTCTTTCTCCTTATAACTAATTTGTCCCATTTGAGTATATCAAGAAGCAGGCTCGAGCTAGTCCCATAGTTGGCCTTTAAAATTACTCTAGCTGCACGGTTCTGTAACTTTTGTAATTTGTCACTCAGTTGATCACTTAAGCCATCCCAAACAAGGCTACAGTAATCAAAGTGAGGCCCCCTGTAAGCCGCAGTAACCCCCTGTAACCCCTTGTAATCCTTTGTAACCCTTTTAACCCCTTGTAACCCCCTGTAGCCTCTTGCAACATCTTGTAACTCCCTGAAACTCCTTGCAACCCCTTGTAACCCATTGTAACCTCCTGTAACCCCTCCTAACCCTCTCTAACCCCTTGTAACGCCTTCTAACCCACTGAAACCCTCTGTAACCATCTCTAACCCCTTGTAACCCCTTGTAACCCTCTGTAACCCATTGTAACCCGCTGTAACGACTTTCAACCCCTTGTAGCCCTCTGTAACCCCCTGTAACCCCTTGTAATCCTTTGTAACCCTTTTAACCCCTTGTAACCCCCTGTAGCCTCTTGCAACATCTTGTAACTCCCTGAAACTCCTTGCAACCCCTTGTAACCCATTGTAACCTCCTGTAACCCCTCCTAACCCTCTCTAACCCCCTGTAACGCCTTCTAACCCACTGAAACCCTCTGTAACCATCTCTAACCCCTTGTAACCCCTTGTAACCCTCTGTAAACCGCTGTAACCTCCTGTAACCCCTTGTAATCCCTTGTAACCCTTTTAAACAATTGTAACCCCCTGTAACCTCTTCTAACCCCTTGTAAACCCTTGTAATCCCTTGTAACCCCTTGTAACCCCTTGCAACCCTCTGTAACCCTCTGTAACCCCTTGTAACCCCTTGTAACCCGTTGTAACCCTCTCTAACCCCTTGTAACCCCTTGTAACCCCCTGTAACCCTCCGTAACCCGCTGTAACCCCCTGTAACCCCTTGTAATCCTTTGTAACCCTTTTAACCCCTTGTAACCCCCTGTAACCTCTTGTAACCCCTTGTAACCCCTTGTAACCCCTTGTAATCCCTTGTAACCCCTTTTAACCCTCCGTAACCCTCTGTAAACCGTTGTAACCCCTGTAACCCCTTGTAAAACCTTCTAACCCCCTGAAACTCCTTGTAACCCCTTGTAACCCCTTGTAACCCATTGTAACCTCCTGTAACCCCTCCTAACCCTCTCTAACCCCTTGTAACCCCTTGTAACCCGTTGTAACCCTCTGTAACCCTCTCTAACCCCTTGTAACCCCTTGCAACCCTCTGTAACCCGCTGTAACCCCCTGTAACCCCTTGTAATCCATTGTAACCCTTTTAAACCCTTGTAACCCCCTGTAACCTCTTGTAACCCCTTGTAACCCCTTGTAATCCCTTGTAACCCCTTGTAACCCTCTGTAACCCCTGTAACCCCTTGCAACCCCTTGTAACCCGTTGTAACCCTGTGTAACCCCCTGTAACCCCCTATAACCTCTTGTAATCTCTTGTAACCCCTATTAAACCCTTGTAATCCCTTGTAACCCATTGTACCCCCTGTAACCCCTTGTAACCCCTTGTAAGCCCTTGTTATCCCTTGTAACCCCCTGTAACCACTGGTAACCCATTTAACCCCTTGTAACCCACTGTAAGCCTCTGTAACCCATTGTATACCCTTGCAACCCTCTGTAACCCTCTTTAACACCCCTGTAACCCCCTGAAACTCCTTGTAATTCCTTGTAACCTCCTGTAACCCCTCCTAACCCTCTCTAACCCCTTGTAACCCCTTGTACCCGTTGTAACCCTCTGTAACCCTCTGTAACCCCTTGTAACCCCTTGTAACCCCTTGTAACCCTCTGTAACCCGCTGTAACCCCTTGTAACCCCTTGTAATCCCTTGTAACCCTTTTAAGCCCTTGTAACCCCCTGTAACCCCTTGTAAACCTCTGTAACCCTCTGTAACCTCTTGTAACCCCTTGTAACCCTCTGTAACCCCCTGTAACCCTTTGTAATCCCTTGTAACCCCTTTTAAGAGGGAGTCTCCCAGAAAGCGGTCCACTCGATTTCGCGACAAAAAATACTTTTCCTTTATATTTTGTCGGTGACGAGGCTTTAGTAGGTATAATCGCTATTTTTGGTTTCAAATTCTTATTCTTAGTTCTGCTACAAGCCAAAAACGAATTGAGTCCGTCTCGGCTTCTCGGAGAGTGTTTCAAAGACTAAAATTGATGGATTTTGAAAAGCACTTTGCAAACAAACGAATGGCCGCAAAAAATCTCTTCCATTCAGTTTTTTTAGTTAACCTTCAATAGTTCACAGGCTAAATAAAAATATCTTTGATCAAAACATGTTCAAGTTACTGTGGTTCAAAGAATACCTATTTTGCAGGCTTAATCCTAAACCCCCTTAACCCCCTGTAACACCCTGTTAAGTCTTGTAATCCCTTGTAACCCCTTGTAATCCCTTGTAACCCCTTGTAACCCCCTGTAACCCTCTGTAGCCCTTCGTAACCCCCTGTAACCTAAAGTGACCCCTTGTAACCACTTGTCACCCCCTGTAACCCCCTGTAACCCCCTGTAGCCCCCTGTAACCCCTTGTAATCCCTTGTAACCCCTTTAAACCCTCATACCCTCCTGTAACCACTTTAACCTATTTAACCCCTTGTAACTCCCTGTAACCATCTGTAACCTCTTGTAATCCCTTGTAACCCCTTGTAACCCTCTGTAACCCCCTGAAACCCTCTGTAAACCCTTGTAACCCGTTGTAAGCCTCTGTAAGCGTTTGTAACCCCTTGTAACCCCCCGTAACCCCCTGTAATCCCTTGTAACCCCTTAAAACTCCTTGTAACCCCCTGTAATCCCTTGTAACCCCTTCTAACTAGTTGTAAACCCCTTTAACTCCCTGTAACCTCTTGTATCCCCTTGTAACCCGCTGTAGCCTTTTGTAACCCCTTGTAATCCCTTGTAACCCCTTGTAACTCTCTGTAAGCCCTGTAACTCCCTGTAACCTCAAGTAACCCCTTGTAACCCCCTATAACCCCTTACAGCCCCCTGTAACCTCCTATTACCCCTAAAACTTTTTAATCCTTCAAACTCCTAAAAATGCCCTCTAACCGTTGGTAACCCGTCGTAACGATTTGTAACCCCCTGTAACCCTTTGTAACTCCCGGTAACCCCTTGTAACTTCCAGTAACCCTTTGTAACCCGTTGAGATCCCCCTGTAACCTCTTCAAAACCCCCTAAATCCCCTTGTCACCCCTTAAACAATCTGTAACCTCTTGTAACCCTTGTAACCCCATGTAACCACCTGTAAACCCTTGTAACTCCTTGTCACCCCCTGTCACCTCTTGTAACCACCTGTAATCCCTTGTAACCAACTGGAACCCCTGGTAACCCATTGTAACCCATTGTAACCCCCCGTAACCCTTTGTAACCCCCTGTAACACCTTGTAACCCCTTGTAACCCCCTGTAACCCATGGTAACCCACTATAACCACCTGTAACCCATTGTAATCCCTTGTAACCCCTAGTAACTCCCTGTAACCTCTTGTAACCCCTTGTAACCCCCTGTTGCCCCCCGTAACCCCTTGTAATCCCTTGTAACCCCTTGTAACCTCTTGTAACACTTGTAACCCCATGTAACCGCCAGTAACCTCTTGTAACCCCTAGTAACCCCCTGTAACTCCTTGTAACCCCCTGTAACCTCTTGTAACCACTTGTAATCCCTTGTAACCAACTGTAACCCATGGTAACCCATTGTAACCCATTGTAACCCCCTGTAACCCTTTGTAACCCCCTGTAACCACTTGTAACCCCCCTTTATATTTTGTCGGTGACGAGGCTTTAGTAGGTATAATCGCTATTTTTGGTTTCAAATTCTTATTCTTAGTTCTGCTACAAGCCAAAAACGAATTGAGTCCGTCTCGGCTTCTCGGAGAGTGTTTCAAAGACTAAAATTGATGGATTTTGAAAAGCACTTTGCAAACAAACGAATGGCCGCAAAAAAATCTCTTCCATTCAGTTTTTTCAGTTAACCTTCAATAGTTCACAGGCTAAATAAAAATATCTTTGATCAAAACATGTTCAAGTTACTGTGGTTCAAAGAATACCTATTTTCCAGGCTTAATCCTAACCCCCCTTAACCCCCTGGAACACCCTGTTACGTCTTGTAATCCCTTGTAACCCCTTGTAACCCCCTGTAACCCTCTCTAGCCCTCCGTAACCCCCTGTAACCTCCAGTGACCCCTTGTAACCACTTGTCACCCCCTGTAACCCCCTGTAACCCCTTGTAATCCCTTGTAACCCCTTTAAACCCTCATACCCTCCTGTAACCACTTTAACCTATTTAACCCCTTGTAACTCCCTGTAACCATCTGTAACCTCTTGTAATCCCTTGTAACCCCTTGTAACCCTCTGTAACCCCCTGTAAACCTCTGTAAACCCTTGTAACCCGTTGTAAGCCTCTGTAAGCTTTGTAACCCCTTGTAACCCCCCGTAACCCCCTGTAATCCCTTGTAACCCCTTAAAACCCCTTGTAACCCCCTGTAATCCCTTGTAACCCCTTGTAACTAGTTGTAAACCCCTGTAACTCCCTGTAACCTCTTGTATCCCCTTGTAACCCGCTGTAGCCTTTTGTAACCCCTTGTAACGGCCTGTAACCTGTAACCCCCTTTAACCCCCTGTAATCTTATGTAAACCATTGTAACTCCCTTTAACCCCCTGTAACGTCTTGTAACCTCTTGTAACCCCTTGTAACCCCCTGTAACCCCTTACAACCCTCTGTAACCCTCTGTAACCCCCTGTAACCCCTTGTAGCACGTTGTTACCCCTTGTTACCCCCTGTAACCCCTTGTAATCCCTTGTAACCCCTTTAAACCCCCATAACCTCCTGTAACCTTTTTAACCTATTTAACCCCCTGTAACTCCCTGTAACCAGCTGTAACCTCCCTTAATCCCTTGTAACCCTCTGTAACCCCTTGTAACCCGTTGTAAGCCTCAGTAAGCCTTTGTAACCCTTTTCTAACCCACTGTAACCCCTTCTAATCCCTTATGACCCGTTATAACCCTTTTGTAACCCCTCTTAACCCCCTGTAACACCCTGTAACCCTTTTTAATCCCTTGTAACCCCTTGTAACCCTCTCTAACCCCCTTTAACCCCTTGTAATCCCTTGTAACAGCTTACAACCGCCTGTAACCTCCTGTAACCTTTTAAACCTATTTGACCCCTTATAACCCCCATGTAAAAGCCTGTAACCTCTTGTAATCCCTTGTAACCCCTTGTAACCCCCTGTAACCCCTTGTAACCCTCTGTAACCCCTTGTAACCCCTTGTAATCCCTTGTAACCCCTTGCAACACCCTGTAACCTCCTGTAACCTTTTTAACCTATTTAACCCCTTGCAACCCCCTGTAACAGCCTGTAACCTCTTATAATCCCTTGTAACCCCTTGTAACCCTCTGTAACCCTTTCTAACCCCTTGTAACCCGTTGTAACCGTCTGTAACCCTTTGTAACCCCTTGTAACCCCCTGTTACGCCCTGTTATCACTTGTAACCCCTTGTAACCCCCTATAACCTCTGGTAACCTCTTGGAACCCCCTGTAACCCCCTAAAACCTCTTGTAAAAACTTATAACCGTTTTTAAACCCTCCTTAACCCCCTGTAACACCCTGTAACGTCTTGTAATCCATTGTAACCCCTTGTAACCCCTTTAACGCCCTGTAACGTCTTGTAACACCTTGTTACCCCTTGTAACCGCCTGAAGGTCCTAGTAACCCATACTAACCGTTGTAACCTCTTGTAACCTCTTTCAACCCCTTAGTCACCCCCTAAAGTCCTCTGTAACCCCTTGTAATCCCTTGTAATCCCTTGTAACCACCTGTAACCCTCTGTAACCCTTCATAACCCCATGTAACCTCCTATGACCCCTTGTAGCCCCTTGTCACCCCCTGTAACCCCTGTAACCCCAGGTAATCCCTTGTAACCTCTTTAAACCCCATACCCTCCTGTAACCATTTTAACCTATTTACCCCCTTGAAACTCCCTGTAACCAGCTGTAACCTTTTGTAATCCCTTGTAACCCCTTGTAACCCTCTGTAACCCCTTGTAACCCGTTGTAAGCCTCTGTAAACTTTTGTAACTCCTTGTAACCCCCCGTAACCCCCTGTAATCCCTTGTAACCCCTTGAAACCCCTTGAAACCCCCAGTAAACTCTGGTAACCCCTTGTCACCCTTTGTAACCCCTTGTAACTCTTTGTAACCCCCTGCAACTCCATGTAACCTCTTGTAACCCCTTGTAACCCGCTGTAACCTTTTGCAACCCCTTGTAACGGCCTGTACCCTGTAACCCCCTTTAGACCCCAGTAATCTTATGTAAACCATTGTAACCCCTTGTAACCCATTCTAACCCCCTGCAACCCACTGTCACTCCTTGTAACCTCTTGTAACCCCTTGTAACCCCCTATAACCCCTTGCAACCCTATGTAACCCTCTGTAACCACTTGTAACCCCTTTTAACCCTCTGTAACCCCCTGTAACCCCTTGTAACCCCTGTAACCCGCTGTAACCCCTTCTAACACGTTGTTACCTCTTGTAACCCCCTAAAAGTCCTTGTAACTCATTCTAACCGTTGTAACCCCCTGTAACCTCTTGTAACCCGCAATAGCCTTTTGAAACCCCTTGTAACGGCCTGTACCCTGTAACCCCCTTTAACCCCCTGTAATCTTATCTAAACCATTGTAACCCCTTGCAACCCATTCTAACCCCCTGCAACCCACTGTAACTCCTTGTAACCCCTTGTAACCCCCTGTAACCCCTTGCAACCCTTTGTAATTCTCTGTAACCCCTTGTCACCCTCTATAACCCCCTGTAACCCCTAGTAATCCCTTGTAACCCCTTGCAACCCCCTGTAACCTCCTGCAACCTTTTTAACCTATTTGACCCCTTATAACCCCTTGTAACCCCCTCTAACAGCCTGTAACCTCTTGTAATCCCTTGTAACCCCTTGTAACCCCTTGTAACCCTCTGTAATTCCTTGTAACCCCTTGTAACCCGTTGTACCCCTCTGTAACCCTTTGTAACCCCTTCTAACCCCCTGTTACCTCCTGTAATCCCTTGTAACCCCTTGTAACCCCCTGTAACTCAATTCAACCCATTCTACCCTTGTAACCCCTTGTAACCCCTTGTAATCCCCTCTAACCGTTGTAACCTCTTGTAACCTGTTTTAACCCCTTGTCACCCCCTAAAACCCTCTGTAACCCCTTGTAATCCCTTGTAACCCCTTGTTACCCCCCTGTAACCCTCTGTAACCCCTTGTCATCCCTTGTAACCGTTTAAATCTTCATACCCTCCGGTTACCTTTTTTTAACCTATTTAACCCCTTGTAACTCCCTCTAACGAGCTGTAACCTCTTGTAATCCCTAGTAAGCCCTTGTAACCCTCTGTAACCCCTTGAAACCCCTTGTAACCCCCTGTAACCTCTGGTAACCCCTTGTCACCCCCTGTAATCCCCTGTAATCCCTTGTAACTCCTTGTAACCCCATGTAACCCCCTGTAACTCCTTGTAACCTCCTGTAACTCCCTGTAACCTCTTGTAACTTCTTGTAACCCGCTGTAACCTTTTGTAACAGCTTGTAACGGCCTGTAACCTCTAACCCCCTTGTAACCACCTGTAACTTCCTGTAACCTCTTGTAACCAGTTGTAACCCCATGTAACCTTTTGTAACCCCTTGTAACCGCCTGTAACCTGTAACCCCTTTTAACACCCTGTAACCTTATGTAAACCATTGTAACCCCTTGTAGCCCATTGTAACCCCCGGTAACCCCCTGTAACTTCTCTTAACCTTCTGTAACGACTTGTAACCCCCTGTAACCCCCTGCAACCCTTTGTAACCCTCTGTAACCATTTGTAAGCACTTGTAACCCGCTGTAACCCCTTGTAACACGTTGTTACCCATTTTAACCCCTGAAAGTCCTTGTAACCCATTCTAACCCTTTTAAAACCTTGTAACCCCCTGTATCTCCTTGTAACCGTCTTTAACCCCTTTTAACCCTCTGTAACCCTCTGTAAACCCTTGTAATCCCTTTTCACCTCTTTTAAACCCATGTAACCCCCCAACCTCTTGTAGAACCTTTAAACCCCCTGTAACACCTTGTAATCAATTGTAACCCCCTGTAACCCGTGGGAACCCATTGTAACCCCTTGTTTACCCTTAAAACGAACTGTAAATCCCTGTAACCTCTTAAAACCCCTGTAACCTCTTAAAACCCCTTTGAACCCTCTGTAACCCTCTGTAACCCCTTGTAACCCCTGTAAGCCCTTTTAACCTCTTGTAACCCCCTCCAACCCTTTCTAACCCTCTGTAACATCTCATAACTCCCTGTAACCTCCTGTAGCCCCATATAATCCCTTGTAACCTCTTGTAACCCGCCGTAACCCCTTGCAACCCTCTGTAACCCCTTGTCCCCACTTGTTACCCCTTGTCATCCCTTGTAACCCTTTAAACCCCTATACCCCCCGGTAACCTTTTTAACCTATTTAACCCATTGTAACTCCCTGTAACCAGCTGTAACTTCTTGTAATCCCTTGTAACCCCTTGTAAACCTCTGTAACCCCTTGTAACTCGTTGTAAGCTTCTGTAAGCCTTTGTAACCCCTTGTAACCCCCTGTAACCCCCTGTAATCCCTTGTAACCCCTTGAAACCCCTTGTAACCCCTTGAAACCCCTTGTAACCCCCTGTAACCTCTGGTAACCCCTTGTCACCCCCTGTAACCCCCTGTAATCAATTGTAACTCCTTGTAACCCCATATTACCCCTTGTAACTCCTTGTAACCCCCTGTAACTCCCTGTAACCTCTTGTAAGCCTTTGTAACCTGCTGTAACCTTTTGTAACAGCTTGTAACGGCCTGTAACCTCTAACCCCCTTCAACCCTCTGTAATCTTATGTAAACCATTGTAACCCCTTGTAACCCATTGTAACCCCCTGTAACCCCCTGTAACTCATTGCAACCTCTTGTAACCCCTTGTAACCCCCTGTAACAACTTGCAACCCTTTGTAACCCTCTGTAACCACTTGTAACCCCTTGTTACCCTCTTTAACCCCCTGTAACCCCTTGTAGCCCCCTGTAACCCGCTGTAACCCCTTGTAACACGTTGTTACCCCATGTAACCCCCTGAAAGTCCTTGTAACCCATTCTAAGCGTTGTAGCCCTCTGTAACCCCTAGTAATCCCTTGTAACCCCTTTAAACGCCCATAACCTCCTGAAACCGTTTTAACCTATTTAACCTCTTGTAACACCCTGTAACCAGCTGTAACCTCCCTCAATCCCTTGTAACCCTCTGTAACTCCTTGTTACCCGTTGTAAGCCTCTGTAAGCCTTTGTAACCCCTTCTAACCCACTGTAACCCCCTCTAATCCCTTGTGACCCTTTGAAACCCCTTGTAACCCCCTGTAACCTCTGGTAACCCCTTGTCATCCCCTGCAACCCCCTGTCATCCCTTGCAACCCCTTGTAACTCCCTGTAACCTCTTTTAACCCCTTGTCACCCCCTGTAACCTCTTTTAACCCCTTGTCACCGCCTGTTACCCCCTGTAACTCCCTGTTACCCCCTGTAACCCCTTATAATCCCTTGTAACCCCTTGTAACCTGCTGTAACCTTTTGTAACCCTTTGTAACTTCTTGTAACCCCTTGCAACCCCTTGTAATGTCTTGTAACCCCCTGTAACCGCGTTTAACCCCTTTTAACCCGGTTTAACTCCCTTGTAACCCCTTGTAACCTTTTGTAACCCCCTTTTAACCCCTGGCAACTCCTTGTAACCCTCTGTAGCCCTCTCTAACCCGTTGTTACTTCCTGTTACCCCCTGTAATTCCTTTTAATCCCTTTTAACCTCTTGTAACCCCTTGTAACCCCCTGTAACCTTCTTTAACCTTTTGTAACCCATTGTAACCCCTTGTCACCCCTTGTAACTCCCTGTGACCTCCTCTAACACCTTGTAACCCTTTTAACCCCTGGAAATCCCTTGTAATTCTTTGTAACCCCCTGTAACCCTTTGTTACCTCCTTTTAAACCCCCGTAACCCCCTGTAGCCACCCGTAACCCCCTGTAACTCCCTGTAACCCCTTTGTAACTCCTTGTAACCCCTGTAACCCCTTGTAACTCCCTCTAACCTCCTCTAACACCTTGTAACCGTTTATAACCCCTTGTAATCCCTTGTAATCCTTTGTAACCCCCTGTAACCCCTTGTTACCCCCTTGTAACCTCCCGTACCCCCCTTTAGCCGCCCGTAACCCCCTTGTAACCCCTTGTAGCCTTTTGTAACCCCTTGTAACCCCCTGTAACCCCCCGTTACCCCTTGTATTCCCTTGTAACCTGTTGTAATCTTATATATACCCCTCTAACCCCTTGTAACCCCCTGAAACCCACTGTAACCCCCTGTAACTCCTTTTAACCCTCTTTGAACCCCTATAACCCCTTGCAACCCACAGTAACCCCTTGTTATCCCTTGTAACCTCTTGTAAACACTTGTAACCCACTGTGACCCCCTGTAACCCCTTGTAACCCCTTTTAACCTACCTGTAATCCCTTGTAACCTCGTGTAACCCCTTGTTACCTTCTCTAACCTCCTGTAGCCCCCAGAAGGTCGCAAGGTTACAAGGTTACAAGGCCCCCTCTAACCCCCAGAGGGTTACAAGGTATACCGGGTATACCTTGTATACACAGCCCTAGCGTCTTGGCGGCACCACGTGTAGACGAGAGCTGTTCTTCTTTTGATTTAACTGACCATAATATCGGTTTGGAACCACGTTTAAACACTTCCTATCCACTTTCTATTGAGGAAGACAAAAATAGTCGCAAATTTAAGAGGCAGAGCGACTTTAACGAGCTCAAATCGTTTGTAAACGATTAGCTCAGTTTGTCAGGGCAGTTGTCTTCTGTGTCCAAGAGTAGTGGATTTCTCGTCTTGAGGGCGAATTGTGTCACGCTTCCTTTTTTTCCTAAAACTAAAACGCTGAATGTGCAAGGAGCGAAACAAGAAGAGGTTAGAAAGAAGCTATTTTCTCTTCTCTTGCGCAGAAATTTAAATATTGATGCAAATGAGCTAGTTTCGGATGAACAACATGTCGGTCAAGAGCAAACGGATGACGAAGATGTGGATTTTCTACCTAATGTTGGGATAATGAAGTGATTCAACAGAATCATGATGAACCGGCATATCACGAGGAGCAAGCTTTCCACCACTGTCCTGGTTGCAAGGAAAATGCCGATGAAATTAGTGGGCTTAAGCAAGAATTTGCTAAACTCAACGAACAGCTCAAAACACGTGTCTTTACTCCTTCATATGATGAACTCTTACTTCGCATAAAAACACTCGAAGAAGAAAGGGACAGTCTTGTAACAGCTCTAAGAATATTGTCTGAATATGTCAAAGAACATGGGGGTAACAGAAATACAGTCGACCGAAATGACGAACAACAAGGCTCCAAATCTTGGGAAACGGTGCAGCCAAAGAAGAAGAAAAATCCTTCTGGGCACAAAGGTGTCGCCTCTGGTAACAACATCACAATCCAGAGTAAACAGGATCAAAACAAACCTCCAGATGTGGTTGTCATCGGTGATTCCATTACCAAAAACATCATTGGTAAGAAATTGTCAAGAAACCAATATGTTATGGGGCCACCATTGATGACATGGTTGATTTTGCAAAACCGGTTATCAAGCGGAAACCGAAGAAAATTATCCTACATGTCGTCACCAACAATTTGAAGATGGATCAACCAAAGAAAATAAAAAACAAAGTGGCTGGTTTAGTGGATAGTATCAAAGCGGAACATCCATCCATCGACGTCGCGGTTTCTTCAATCATCTTCAGGTCTGATGTTAATTCCAAGATTGATGAGGTAAATCGCCGGCTCTCTTCTTTTTGTCAGAGTAAGAACTGGGTTTTTATTGATAACAGTAACATCAAAGAAGACTCTCTTAATAGAAGTGGATTGCATTTAAATCGGAAAGGTGTTTACCGCCTTGCGTCTAATTTTAGGGAATATATTAATGGAGATTGAAATTTGACCTGTGTAGATAGTAATCGACGACCTAATGATCACTGTTCTGCCAAACCACTGTCATTTGATAACATTACTTCTGAAATTAGAGGTTTCAAAATTGCCTTGCTTAACGTAACCAGTCTTACTAAACACGTAGACGAATTAAAAGTCTTCATGGCAAATACGCCCCTGGATGTTTTGACTATTAATGAATCAAAATTGGATCTGGTAAATGGTGATCGACTGGTTAATCTAGAAGGTTATAATATTGTTCGCAGGGATAGAAACAAACACGGTGGTGGAGTTTGCTTTTACCTGCGAAATACAATAACATTCTGTAGGCAATATCAACTTGAAAATGATGATCTTGAATTAATTGCCTTAGAAATTCAGAAAGCAAATTCATGTCCATTTCTTATTGCTACCTGGTACCGGCCACCAAACACACCTTTGGATTATTTTAAAAAATTCGAAATGTTTTTGAAGGAGGCAGATGCCAGGTATTCAGAAATTTACATACTGGGAGATTTAAACTGTAATATTCTTTCAAATCCCCCAGAGGTTCACACTACCTATCGACTTGATGGTTGATTATCAATTGGCACAATTAATCAAAGAACCTACAAGAGTTAATGCCAAATCGCAAACTCTTATTGATGTATTTATTACGAACAAGGAGGATAATATTTTTCATTCGGGAGTATACACACTTTCCATTAGCGACCACAATTTAATTTATACTGTGAGAAAAATTGGCTTACCCAGGGGACAACCAAAGTTTATTCAAGCGAGGAATTTTGAAATTTTAAACATTTCAATGAGGAAAATTTCTTAACAGATCTGAAAAATGCCTCATGGTCTGTTATTAAAAGCGGTATGGAAGTGAATAGTACGTGGAATGCATGGAAAGATATATTCTTGAATATAGTTGATAAGCATGCTCCGACAAGAGTCACACGAGTCAGAAATAAACCCGCTCCTTGGTTAAATTCTAAGTTAAAAGAGGAAATGTATGAACGTGACTGGCTAAAGAAGAAAAGCTTCAGAAACGCAGCGGCCGGAAGTTTGGAAGGCATATAAAACTAAAAAGTTAACGGTTGACAAAAAAGTAAAAAAGACAAAGAAGGATTATTACAAACATCAAATAAAAGGAGCCTCTGGTAACCTGAAAGCAACTTGGAAAATTCTTAACGACCTAATGGGTAAGAAATAGGACAGCACACAGATTAATGATTTAAAGACAGAAAATTCTGGGCCTTTATCAGAAGCCGAGAAAATCGCTGAATACTTGAATATTCACTTTACAAACGTTGGGCCGAAACTTGCATCTGAAATCCCTACGGTGGATTGTGATGTAAATCTAGCTGATTCCCAACAGCGCGTTAATTCTTCTTTTGAACTGAAGGAAGTCACGATCTCTGACGTGTTTAAAAAGCTGCAGGAAGTAAATGTTGCAAAGGCGACTGGTCATGATAACATCCCAAACAAGATTTTAAAAATAGCGGCTCCAGTTATTTCTATATCGCTAGCTGACCTTTTCAACCTCTCGATTACTACAAATATTTTTCCAGGTGATTGGAAAGTTGCAAAGGTCTTTCCGCTATTTAAATCAGGTGAACGTAATGATCCAAATAACTTTAGACCAATTACTGTCTTACCAACTATAGCCAGAGTTTTTGAACGATTAGTTTATGAGCAGATGTACGCCTATTTTACGGAAAATACGAATGTTTCATAAATGTTATTGAGTGATTTTGTCCCTGAAATACCTAGTTCTAGATGTCAACATAAGCATCCATTCTGATAGTTGGTTTTAAGCCAGGCGGCAACCATTTTCCAGTGAATTAAGCCAGGCGGCCCGCCTAACCTTAAATACCTGGGGAGAACACTAGCGCAAAGTGTCTCAACTAATTGTGTCGCCGATTGTAGGTTGATTCTCAATTTTCTTTGTCTCCTTGCCTTAATTTATGAATAATCAGGACTAGGAGACAAAGAAAATATTGAATCAATCTAGGGTAAAACATTTTAACTTCCATTTAGTTTTGACCTGTAATACACACCTGCCCCCACAAAACAGCCCCCTTCACACAATGGCCACCAAAAAAATTAATAGTTTAAAAGGTAGCTATATTATGTATAGGATCAGATGTAAGACCACTCACCTTGATTATTTTTCTGGACTGCTCGCATTCGCTATAACTCCCTGACCTCACAATTGATCTTCCCTGCATGGTGAAAACTTTTAACATGGCATGGAAGATTACTTAAAATGAGGAAGATTTTGTAACTGGCAATAGATGAATCTTGGCAGACCTCATCAATTACATGTGAATTTTTGCTCACTAGCATTGTTAACCCACAGAAGTAGCCTAGCCTGAGAAAACAGCCAAACTTATGCATCACACCACCAGTTGGTTTCCCCATGAGATTACACCTGAGGAACAACCACAGATGTTACCGCCCAGAATTTGGTAGTGTTTCAGATTGGTTGAAGCAAACTTCCCTCACAGCAGTGACCAATCAGAAGCACTACTCAGATCAGGGTAGTAACACATCATCACTCCGGAATTTCTCCAGTCGTTCCTCTCAAACCGAGGGTTGTCCAATGCTCACAACCAATCGTACCATTGGTATCAATGGACCATCGGTTTGACGAATCGAATCCGTTTGTGTATATTGGACATGTCTGTTTGGGAAAGGCTTTCGTTGCGAAAAAAGCAGCTTTGAGTTCGAGGACGTTTATGTGATGTCTGGTTTGCGGTTAGTTCCTGGCAGCATGAGCTCCAGCCTGCTTTGGATGCGTCTGAAGTTCTTTATAGATCTGAGTCAAAGGAATTGGTAACAATTTCATCCAGAGTCGTTAACTTCTGAAACCACCGCCGTAGCGGTTCGGTCTGAGTGTTGCTGTTCAGGTGCACAGACGTCTCGTAATTGCGATGAGATGCCTTAAGGTATTTTATGAGTTTTATTTGTAGGGACCCGTCTGTGAAGGGGACCTGCCAGATGGCGGGGCGAGCCACCTCCAGTGTCTTTATGAGGCTTGCCACTTTGGGAGCCGATGGGGTGGGGTCAGGATTTTCTTCTCTGGGAGACTGAATAACATCCTCAGTGAGTTTATGGAGACACCAAGAAATGTAAAATGACTAAATGACTGGTTGGGGTCCAGGAGCCGGGACTTTTTTCTGTCTATGGTGAAGCGTAGCCCCTGTATTAGGTCAAGCATTAGGTTGAAGTGGCTCTTGAATCCTCTATGGAGCTGCCCAGGATTCGAAAATCGTCTGTATAGATAATTTAGCCTGCGAGGAAGCTCTCTTATTTGGGCGAGCGAAGCGAGTCTCGCGAGAGCGCGCGAGCGGCGAAGCCGCGAGTGGCAGAGGAAAGGAGCGCTTGCAACGATCTCTTATAAAATTTCATTTGTACTTCGCCCAGACGAAGGGAAATACAATTGGCTGAAAAATGACGTTCCGAAAAACAAAGTTGATTGATTACAGGCCAAGCTGGCACCCCCTTCGTCTGTGTGTCAAGTTTGGTTCTCAGGGGGATCAGATTGGTACCGAGAACTTGTTTCAGCCTTCAAAGCAGACGAGGGGGCTCGTTTAATTTACTTCTTGCAAAGAGAATATTACGAGCCGAGGATATGTCGGACCGAATTTATAGTTCTTGTAGAAGGAAATTGAAAACCCTTCTTCAGTTGTATTCGTTTGTGTCAAGCGTCTTGTTTAGTTCTGAAAACGAGAAGAATGAAAGTGAAGAGGGATTCAAGCTCCCGGTTTAAGCGCTGCCTTCCAACGTCGGTTTCTTCGCCCCATTGATTTCCGCTGGGTAGAAAAATTCAGAAACATGTACTTGACAGTGTATCTACGTAGCTGGACCGTAAAGAAGGACAGGAGAAAGAGTTGGTACATACATACATACATACATACATACATACATACATACATACATACATACATACATACATACATTTATTTGATAAGTAGGTTTGAAATAAGCAACTGTACAGCTGATGTGGACCTACTACTACTAGTCTAGATAAGACAACAAAGATTTACAATACAATTATTTAAGATAAAAAGACTAATCAAATAATTTAAAAATATCTAAATTCGGGGTTCTTATTATAATTTACTGAGCATTCCTTTTGAAAACTGATGTCCCTAACATAGGTCCTGATCGATTTTAACTTTCTTTTAAAAGAGAGAGGGTTTTCAAGCCGTTTGATGGTGTCAGGTAAAGAGTTCCAGGCAATTGCAGCTCTGTGTTTAAATGAACGACGACCCTGTTCAGTTCGTGGCCTAGATACAACAACATTTAACGATTTCCTAAGACTATAAGAAGAAGCGTTCTTAACAACTAAACTATTTATATCACCTAACTCTAAATTATAAAAAGCTATATGCGTTATATTTAGAATACGAGAGCAATAAAAATATTTTAATGCATCCAACTTGCATTTATGAGTACTGTTTCGTCTTCCATGTCTCTTGGTAGTTTGTGGATAATTCTTGCTGCTCTGAGGTGGATTAGTTCTAGATCTTTCATCAAATAATCTGAGCAAGAGCCCCACACAGCCATACCATATAATACGCTTGGGATTACTGTTTTGTAATAAATTGTTTCTAGTGTGGCTTTTGGTAAAAAGCTTATGCGTCTTAATATTTTAATTTTAGAGCTGTATGAGGTAGAGACTGATTTTACATGGTTGGCCCAGAAGAGTCTTTCATCAATGGCTATACCAAGACATACAGAGAAAGATCTGTATTCAATGGTTTTGTCTCCCCAAACTAAAGGCTTCAGAGGGCCAATAAAGGGTTTTGTATCCAGGAGTACTGCATCGCATTTCCCTTCATGAATAATTAATCTATTCTTTTGGCACCATATTCCGAATGTTTCAAGGTTCTGTCTACCTTTAGTAACGATAAAACTCCTGGAAACGATGGGCTCACTATAGAATTTTACAAGTTCTTCTGGTCAGAAATCGGAACATTTCTAGTGGACTCATTAAATTATGCGTATTTTCATGGTGAATTATCACATTCGCAAAAGCAAGCCGTAATAACTTTAATTGAGAAAAAGGACAAAGATAGGAGATGGATAAAAAACTGGAGACCGATTTCTCTGGCAAATGTTGATGTTAAAATTGGCCCAAAAGCTATCGCTAAAAGGCTAGAAAATGTCCTACCACATATTATCCATTATGACCAGAATGCCTTTGTAAAAGGACGAACAATTTTTGATGCAACTCGTACGATAACCGATGTGTTGGATTTTACTAAAATGCGAGACTACCAAGGTATAATGACTGCAATTGATTTTGAGAAAGCCTTCGATTCTCTAAATTGGAACTTCCTCCACAAATCGCTAGAGTTCTTTGGCTTCGGAGAATCCTTCCTGGGGTGGATCAAGACGTTTTATAATAATATATCAAGTTGTGTTTTCAATAATGGTTTTTCCACCCCCTCTTTCAATGTTAAACGGGGTGTTCGCCAGGGCGACCCACTCTCGCCATCTCTTTTCATAATAGTGCTTGAATTATTGGCATTATCCATACGTAATAACGATCAAATTAAGGGTATTGAGGTGGATGGTTCCGAAATCAAATTAGTTATATTCGCTGATGATATGACATCATTTGTTAGGGACAAATTTTCGCATCGCACCCTTCTTGATACTATCGATCTGTTTAGTACATACTCCGGATTGAAGGTCAATCACGACAAAACGGAAATTCTTCTACTAGGAAATATGGAAGTAAACAGCTCAGAACTAGGTGTTAATGAAATAATTAAGGCCATAAAGATCCTAGGGGTTCATTTCACCTTTAATCACGCACTGTTTTATAAGCTTAACTTTAATCAATCGTGAAATCTCTGAGGGGATTGCTGAAGGGCTGGAGCTGCAGAGGTCTTACACTACTTGGAAAAATTCAAGTGATCAAGTCATTCGCCATACCAAAGATTTTATACAGGGTTGTTCTCATTTCAAATAAAGAAGAGTTTATTAAAAAAATAAATACTTTGCTATATTCCTTTGTTTGGAAGGGAAAAGATAAAGTTAAGCGCAGAGCTTTTATTAACCCTATTGATAAAGGAGGCTTGAAAATGCCCAACATTGAGTCAATGATCTCTGCCCGAAGAATAATTTGTATTAAGAGATATCTCTCCATTGATCCCGCTGGCTGGAAGTTTTTTCTGGATTTTTATCTTAAGAAAGTAGGGGGAAAATTCTTGTTTCATTGCAATTTTAACTACACTAAACTACCGGTAACTCTTCCAGAATTTTACAAAGAATGCATTGTGGCGTGGACCCTTTTAAATGAAGACAACCCCTCCTCATCCTCTGAAATAGCAAATCAGGTCATATGGAACAACCAGTTCATTTGCATTGAATCAAAGTCAGTCTATAACAGTAGGCTGATTGATCTTGGAATTGTAAAAATTGGAGACCTCTACGACACGTGGGGAGGTTTCAAGTCGAACAAGGAACCATTATATTCAACTCTCTCACCAGTTGAACATTTTCTACTTTTCAGTCTCTTCAATGCTTTTCCTGAAGAATGGCGCAAAATATTAAAAACAAATAAAAACTCTGTCTCTTCAAAAACTCATGATCTAATCCAAACTGATTTCAAGTTACGTATTGAAGGGAAAAAAGTCAATTTCCAAAATCTTAAATCAAAGTCATTATATGACAGTTTTGTTTCTAAGATATCCAGTATATACCAACAGGGCAAAAGAAATATAACGAAGCTTTCAGCACACACACATTTCAGTTGGACTGGGAAAAGATATATCTACTGCCCTTCAAAACAACATTGGATACTAAATTAAGAGAATTCCAATATAAAATATTAAACAGGATCTTATACACGAACAAGGTGCTGTTTAAGTTCAAAAAAGTAGATTCTCCCTTGTGCGATTTTTGTGAAAAGGAGTTGGAGACCATAGAACATCTCTTTTTCCATTGTACAAAAGTAAGCATGTTTTGGAATGATTTAAAGTCTGTACTCGATTCTTTTAATATAACTAATAGGTTTGATATCATGAATGTCCTTTTTGGGATCTTAGATACAGATAATATAAGCATTCTAGTCAATTACATCATTCTTCAAAGCAAATATTTTATTTACCGCTGTAAGTTAAATAAGGGCTGTTTATGTGTAAGACTGTTAGTCGATAAATTTAAAAAAACGTTTCAAACCGAACGTTTTATCGCGAAAAGAAACAACAAAATCCATTTCCATGATAAAAAATGGAAGCCGTTACTCCCATTAATACAACAGTAGCTGTTATCCAAACTTCGTTTTTCTAATACTCCCTGTATTACTCTGTATTTTAAGTTCAAGTCGAATAAGTTATGTAAGCCTTGTAGTGTAGTGCAGTGTAGCTTTTTATTTATTTATTCTACTTTCTTTTTTTTTTTTTTTGTAATTAAGGTAGTTGTTGTAAATTTTGTAATGTTTGTATGTTTCGATCTGTATGTTGTTTGTACTATACCTGTAAAAAGAAAATAAATAAATAAAATACAAAAAAAAAAACAAAGAAAAACCATGTTTGTAGCTGATCTAATATCACCTGGAGAGCTATAGCAACCTCATCAGTAGTGTTCCAATGGTATAAATGGTAGTGTCGTCAGCATACATGTAAACTTCGCCACTTCTAATGCTATCTGGAAGATCATTTACATAAGTAATAAAAAGCCCAGGTCCCAACAGGGAACCCTGAGGGATCCCAATTTTTACATGTTTAGATTCCGAAGATGGGTCATCTATTTGTGTCAATTGACTTCTACTTGCTAAATAATCCATCAACCATATCCACATATCTTCTGACACTCCCAATGCCTTAATTTTCTCACCCAGAATGACATGATCTACACAATCAAAGGCTTTCCTAAAGTCAATGAACAATTCGCCTACTTTAAGGTCTCGGTAAAGGAAAAAGAGGTGCCCACAGAAAAAAATTCTAGTCGCGCGAGTATTTTCGCTACAAAGGCAAGTTATATATCAAATTAAAGCTAAAAGACTAAATTACCTTATAAAAGATTTTATTTTATCGAATTTCAAAAGGCGCTTAAGTTTTTTGCTCTCAAACTCAGAGGTATCGAGTTTACTGCTGAAGCTCCAGCCCTTTCGCGTTGTTAAATATTCACTTCCTTTTTATTGCTTCTGATTGACAGATAAAAGACCTAAAAAAGGGTGTGAGGAAATTTGCATATGTCTCGTATTAGCGGAATTATTGCATTTCAAACTAAAAAGTCGAATCTCGAGCGCGATTTACGCAAAGAAACTGAAATAAAATGAGTTACAAAGGGAAATCGGAGAATTCCTCAAACTCTTTTTGAGGCTATATTATTATCCATCATATCTGAAAGTTTCAAAGCGATAGCTTAAAACCTGTTCCGACTGGAGGTCGAAGAATTTTGATTTTTGCGTCTAAAATAGAGTGAGAGAAAATCAGCTCTAAAGATTTAGCGCGAGGTCCACGCTTGGCTGGTTAGCTCAGAAAAGGCTCATTTTAGAAGAGTTACTTTCTGATTTTCTTTTTCTGCTAAAATAAAATTTAGGACCCACTTATTAAAAAAAAACAAAATCGAGCAATGTACTAAAATTTTCATTTACCGAGACCTTAAGCCCACCATCCAAGGCTTCTTTCCACACTTCAGTAAGGTGCAACAAAAGGCTACCGGTAGAATGACCCTTCCTAAATCCCATTTTCTGTCAGACAGGAGACTGTGAGTGGTCAGATGATTATCAAACGATCTACAAACCACCCTTTCCAAAATTTTGCTAGGAAAACTTAGGAGTGATATAGGTCTATAGTTATTTTCATCTAGCCTGTTGCCCTTTTTGAAAACTGTAGTTACCTGGGATTTCTTCCAACTGATAGGGAATTGACAATCTGCTCTGCTTTTCATATAAATTTCAAAGAGCCCTGAAAAACGTTTTACTGAACAGAAAAATGGCAAAATGGATTATATTTAACAAATAGATTCCATGTTTCTTTTTTTGAGATTCCATGTTGCCAATCGCTTGAAAAAGGTTTTTTATATGTGCGGGCAGAGCGCACAAAACCTAGACAGACACACCACACAAATCAAGAATAAGCAGAGTTTAGGTAACTACCAGCAGATAAACATAAGCAATAACTGGTAGAAGTAAAGAAATATTGGATTGAAAAACAGAATTTTGTCCTAAAGGAGCGATGTATGGACATCAAATTAAACTAATTGTCATTAACCTAACGGATTTTCATTCATTTAACTTTTCACATTAAAACAGTAAAACAAGGACATGAAAGGGATAGTTTGCAGAGAGTTGACTGACGGTCTTATTTTCTAATTCTCTATATATTTAACACGTTTTTATCAGAAATTATTCCTACATTAACAATAATCAAGTCACTTTCCTCTTGGTACAAGGTATGATCACGTTCTAAGCACACTTCAGCACTTTAACAAAAGCTCTTCTGAATTCTTTATTTTTCCATCCGTAAATAAGAGGATTGCAGATGGCGTTCAAGCCAATTGCCACATTGTAAAAGATAAACTTATAATGCTTCCGTTTTGGATGGCCACACTCTGACAGCTTCCCAAAAAAGCGAAGGCATGTCACAACCAACAAAGGTATGATACTCAGAAGACACACTGCTATCACCACGGCAAGAGTGCGGGCACCTTTCATTTCATGCTTGATTCGTTGCTGTAATCCTGAGATGTCAGCTTGCTCTCTAATCTGCTTCCTGTGCATGTTGGACACGATGAAGATATAGGAGTAGGAGCAAAGAATGATAAACAGGGGGATAACCAACAGTGTTATCATTTGGAATACGAGGTATCCCTGGGTTAATGGAGGAGGGCCGTCATTTGGGGGTTCTTTGCGGGTTTCACTGTATGGATTCATCGCCTGGCGAAGCTGTTCGAAATCGTCGCTGGAGGCTTTAAGGACCTTTGGGAAAACAATGATAACGACCACAGCCCACAGCCACATGGCGATAGAAACGATCAGTGCTCGGCGGTTGGTTACTATAATGTGGTATCTTAAGGCAAACCTCACGGCGATGGACCGTTCCAAACTGATTAAGGCGAGGTGAAGAATGATAACTGACATGAGAAGGAAGGTGGAACTCGCACTTATTTTTCTCAGAATACCAGACCTATGCTCAGCTCCAACGGATAGACTCAAGTATATGATATCTAGGATGGACGGAATCCCAAGCAATCCATCAGCAATGGACAAACTCGCCAAGATTACATTTGATGCAGTTCGAAGATTTTGAAATTTGTGAAACGCTCGGAGCATGAGGTAGTTGCCGAAAAGGGCTGCGACGGCCACAATTAAATGGAAAGTTATCAAGACAACAAATTTCGTCGTCTTCAAACCACGACTATTTTTAGAGGTGCAGTTCATCCCTGTTTCGTTTAAGCAAAATTTCTCTTTGTCACAGTCTATGGAAAAATTGCTGGCCATAGTCTGTCAGTTTCAAACGCCACTAAGTTTCGAATTGCAATTAACGCAGTCTCCTTTGAAAATGCTAATTTGTTCACCAGCGCTTTTATATAAATTTAAGGTGGCCTTAACCATCTGAAGCTGAACTTCGCTGAATATTATGAGTTTTAATTAAGCAATTTGCAAATTACCATTGGTCCATCATTTAGTAATATGTTTGTGTAAGTTGTCAGAGAGCAGGCATAAAATGTAGCGTATAAAAAAAACACACAGAAAGAAGACTTCAAGACTCACCCAGTTTGAGAGACTCGAAGTAACACCTCAAAATTGTTCCTTACTTACAGCTTCTAGACTTACTTTCACCCAAAAGTCGAACGTCAGAAATGTCATGTAAATATCGTGATGCCAAGTGCAGCACTTAAGGTTTGCAAATTTTCTTACGGGGTGACGCAAACTTAACGACGAAGGATTTGTGAAGGGTTTGAAACATTAAAGTAGATATTTCAATAAATATAAGGACTGAATACATAATTTGTATTCAACTACTCTAGTTTTGTTTTCGAAATAGACAGTACGCTTTTAATGTCGACCAGCTGCTTATACAAACAACATTAGACTAACAAATAAGCGTAGTGCTTTCTCATTTTTAAAATATATTGATGTGTAATGTAGGAACATCGCCATCACGTTATAGCCCCAGGTAGTACATGTCACCAGTTCCTATTTATACACCTGGGTAAGGAGAGAAAAGCGGAGCAAAGTTTCTTGTTTAAAAAAACAACCAGAAGAAAAGGCTCAAACCCCGCAGCAAAAACGAATATGTTCGATTGTTAACCTGTCGGCCCCACACTTTTGCTATTGACTGATGGTCAAAACGACACAAACTATTATAAATAACTAATATTTGCTAAAGGTAAAAATATAAAGCTTTATGCATGAGATAAAAATGAATACAGTTGTAACTGCCTTCAGTACTAAAAGAAAATGAACACCCTGAAAGGTGGACGGGGAAACTCTTATCGACCGTGAAACAAGGAATTAAAATCCCCGCATTTTAATCGACTTGTTGTTGAATAGTTAATCGACGATGTGCTAAACAGGCTATAACGCCACATGGTGGCCAACATGGGTGACCTCTTAGCATTCAGATTTATGTGAATATTTTTTCGGCTATAGATTTTTACAGAACACCATTTAATTCTTACTTTCAATTGAAATTGATATATGGACTGGCGCCATCCTATCTTAGTGATTTGACATAGGTTAAGCACAATAGCTCATACGCACTACGCTCGAACATTAGCCTATTATAAGAAGTTCCACAATAGATAAAATGCGCTCTACGCTTAGAGGCAGGTCTTTAACTTTTGTACAGCTTACCGGCTGACCTGCGTTAAATGTCACGATACTTAGTGTTTTTAAAAACTAACTTAAGACGTTTTTGTTTAGGTAAATTATTCCCCACTTAATAATGTTTTTAATATATATATTTTTTATTTTGTAGGGCGCTATTGATTAGCATATGTAAATTAGCGCTATATAAGTTATTAAATTGTTATAATTATTATAATTATTATTATTATTATTATGATGATGATGATGATGATGATGATGATGAATGAGAGTGGCATTGACAAAGAGCAGCAACTTTATATAAAGCAGGACGTTCTTAAACAAACGTTTCCCGGGCAATAACTAGAGCTAAAAGCCGTCTTATATCATGTATAAAGGCAGTACGAATGGTAACGAATGTATTGAGCAAGCGGATAAGGAAAATCCTCAAACTTCCTCCTTTCATTGTTGGTGTATAAAATTGATTTATTATTCATTCAACATATTTCCCCAATTCTGATTGGCTAAATGATTTGGAAGAATTTTGTGTTTAACGAGGAAATGACGTCACAAATTCGGCCTTCAAAGGTTAATGCACGGTTAACCGAGAAGACCTGGGGACGAGATCATGTTGAGTTGTTTTCGTTCTAAAAACTAAAATGGCGGACACTTCACTCGTTTCAAGAGTAAGAACTACGGCTGGAACTAGGCGAAATAATGGCTAAAAACATAGCAAAAACAGCAAGAAGACAACTCGGATGGCGACATCTGCTATTTGGAGAATATTTGCGGAGCTGGACAAACCTAAACGTAAACTATCGAAGATAAACTTAATATCGTTGCAGGTAAGCTTGTTTTAGCTATGTTTTTAAACTAGGAATTATTTTGAATGAATAATAAATCAATTATTGAATTCGGCTTCCGTATCATATGAAGAATTATGGAGATCTCGGAGAGTGTTATCCGCCTCGGCCGATAACACACTCCTCGATTTCCATAATTCTTCTTAAGATACTCAGCCTAATTCATTAATTGTTAATAAAATAAAACCGAGACTAAGCGGCAAAAAGTTCAAATCCCCGACTGAAAAAAGGAAAAAGAGATTATAATGCTTTGCGAGACGAAAGCAGGCTGTTTCAAAACCCACTGTTCTCGAGATTTCCTTCATCCAAACGCTAAAAATACGAAATGCCATTACCTAAACCCTTACGATCCCGGGCCAGCGCTTCGGACTCGCAATCCGGCGGTCCCGAGTTCGAGTCGGAAACAATGGAGAGGTACGACAAGTTTGGACATGTTTATCAGAGTGCATAAAAGTGTAGGATTTGAATATTTATTACCTTTCTCTCAACTAATAATAACACACGACCTTATCTTAACGAAATTCTTGCGCATTTTATTCATGAGATGAAGACAAAAGGTTATGACGTCATCGGCGTTAATGTATTCCCTCGCAAGTTACTGAGCTCCCCCGCGAAAAAATTAATTTCATCCCTATACTACTTGACTTAGTATACACACCACTGTTATTACTTAAAACGACAACGGCATTTCAGTCCTTCGACTCAGATAATATAAACAGATGAAGTTTGGATGCAATTTCTAAAAAACGCTCAATTCAATTCCCAATACGAAAACCGGACACAATGTCTAATAGAAGCCCTCAAGCTCCTAGACAATTAGCTCCGAGAAAAACAATTCAATTTATTCAGTTTCTGTTTTGATTAACAAGAAAGTATGCGCATTGCGTCTTGTTCAACGTCAAATCAAGTTCACAGTAAGGATTCTGACATCAAAAGCTGAGGATTGAAAAACACAGGGTCTAGACGTATTAATGCCGATGGACTGGATAGTCTGCTATTTATTTACTGTGGTGGTATATTCGTAGAATACATTTTATTTTTGTGGAGTTTGTTACAGTTATGAGAACAAAGAGATTAAGAGTCACGTTCACGGCAAACGGCGAACGTCAGATTTAAGTTGAGAATTGCTCAGAATAGAAAATAAGAAGATAAAAACTGTTCAGAACAATTCTTATGGATAAAGCTGGCGTGGAACAAAATAGTTTTGAGTAGACGTAATAAACAGTAAACGACTCTTAAGGGGAAAACGTCAACACCGCCTAGTAAACGTGATCTCTCTAATAAACGCCTCTTTCTTTTAAACCCATCCTGTTTATCAAACGCCCCCGCTTGGGTTCCCAAAATTACATAGACGTCCCAGGAGTCTATTAGATCATTTACGGTATACAAAATTGCCTTTCAGCAAAACAAAGAACCACAGGGTAAACCTGCAATTAATAATCGAGGAAGGTTTTGTTTGTCCATGAGTATATTGCAACAAGCGAGCGTTTTAAGTCGTTATAGCGTCAGAAACATATATTAAGGGTTTGTGCGAGATAACAGATGTGAATGAATCTAACATCGGTTAAGGTACAAAATATTTTGCCATTCAGCGAAATGTTCGTCTTCATTCAGTGCGAGTAGGCCAATTAAACTTGTGTTGCTTGGAAAGATATCAGACGTCGACTAAACATTATAAACGTACGAGTACACGGACCGAAAATACAGACGAACGACGGAAAATCTTGATGAAAAGGTTAAGCTGACTACTTTAAGACGACCAAGTACCACAGGTTTCCGAAGAATAGGAGTTGCGTTCCCCTAAAGTCGAAAGCAGATATTGAGACATTATGGTTATAATTTTTCCGTAGTCTTTTCAGATACTAGTTCAAAACGTCACCAGATGTTAGTAGGACATTTTGCCTCGCTTTTGTGCACTGTGACGTTCAACAAAATAGCTGACAATTGAAACGCTTGCTCAACATTTGCTGTACTCGATTCACTTCTCACTTGACTTATCGATTATTTAGAAAGATTGATATGTTTTTTTCTTATTTAGTGTTTTTTCTTATTTAGTGCCTACTTGTACTACTTGTCACGAACAGGAGTTGCTGGGCTTTTTTCGAAGAATTGGGTCATTTACAAAAGGCTTTGAGTGCAAAAACAAGGGGGAAGGAGCAAGAAATTGTGACCTAAATAAGACGTAGGACGATACTCTCGTAAACATACATTAATGTTAAAGAAGTATGTAAATACAAGTTACGCGCGGATCGTGTTGGACTGCTACTAAGCCCTGTGAAATTCGAGACTTTAACAGCGTTAGGAGATCGATCTTTGGCTGCTGGTGCTCCTCAGCTATAGACTTCATTGCCCTATACGATTAGGAGTAGCCCCTCAGTAACATCTTTTAAAAAGACACTCAAGACATTTTTATTTCAAGAAGCTTTTTTGTAATTTCATGTGCTTTTTAATCTCGTTTTAAGGAGGTTTTAAGCAATCTTTTTTATGATTTAAGTAGTCTAGGTAATTTTTATATTCTTAGTGTTGACGTAATTGTTTTTAAAACTCCTTTTGTTAGGCTCATACACTTTGTATACATTAGGTAGTCTTGGCCATTTGTTTTTTTTCAACTATTTTCATTTTGAAGCGCTGCAATATTAGCAATATTGGTATCTGCGCTATATTAGTTTTATTATTACTATTAACGTACATATACAAATCGAACCGAAGTGAGAAGATACATAGAATATAACGCGTGTTACTGAAGATGATCTGCTCGCAGCACTTAGATTTCCTTTTGGAACCACTAGAAATATTGCAATGACGTGCAGATTCGAATGAGTTTTTCAGCTCTTAGGTAGTAAGTGTTAAAATAAGCTTCTTACTGTTTTACTTACTAACGTATTAACATGTACTTAATGCTCCATTTAAAAAGTTTTGTCAGTCAGAATGCTTTCCAGAGCAACAAAAGTTTTCACTTTCCTCCTAGGACTGCCTAGGAAAGTAAACGTTCTAAGTGCATTTCAGCACTTTCACAAAAGCTCTTCTGAATTCTTTATTTTTCCATCCGTGGCATTCAAGCCAGTTGCCACGTCGTAAACGATAAACTTATAAGGCCTACGTTCTGGATGGCCACACTCTGACAGCTTCCCAAAAAAGCGAAGGCATGTCACAACCAACAACGGTATGATACCGAGAAGGCATACTGCTATCACCACGGCGAGAGTGCGGTTGGCTTTCATTTCATGCTTGATTCGAGATAATCCTGAGATGTCAGCTTGTTCTCTGATCTGCCTTCCGTTCTTAAGAGACACGATGAAGATGTAGGAGTAGGACCATAAGATAATAACTAGGGGGATAACCAACAGTGTTATCAACAAGAATATGAGATATCCTTTAGTTAAAGGAGGCAGGTCACGATTTGGGGGTACTTCAGGAGTCTTACTATACGGATTCATCGCCTGGCGTAACTGTTCGAAATCGTCGATGGATGCTTTAAGGACCTGTGGGACAACAAACAAAACGGCGGCAGCCCACAGCCACATGGCGATAGAAACGATCAGTGCCCGGCGATGGGTTACTATGATGTGGTATCGCAAGGCGAATCTCATGGCGATGGACCGTTCCAAACTGATTAAGGCGAGGTGAAGAATGATAACTGAAAGGAGAAAGAAGCTGGAACATGAGCTCATGTTTCTCATAATGCAAGACCAATGCCCATCTCCAAAGCGTAGATTTAAGTGTACGACGTCTAGGACTGACGGGATGGCTAGCAACCATCAGCAATGGACAAACTCGCCAAGGTTACGTTTGACGCAGTTCGAAGACTGTGAAATTTGTGGAACGCCCGGAGCATGAGGTAGCTGCCGAAAACGGCTGCGACGGCCAAAATCACATGAAAAGTTATCATGATAATAGACTCGGCCTTCGTCAAACCGTGGCCTTCAAGACGAACTTCAGGGGTAACGTTCATCTCTGTTTCGTTGTAGCAATATTTCCCTCGGTTACAGGACATGTTCTGCCAGGTCTGCTAAATTTAGAATTGCAATTAGTATTGTCTCCTTTTAAGTTTCTAATTCGCTCACAATTGCTTAAACTGGCCTGCGTGCAGCTGCGCTTCGCTGAATATTGAATATTATAATGTTCTTAAATGAAGATAACTACAAATTACCATGCACATAATTAACTTAGTAACAGGTTTGTAAGTTACGAAAGGCAATATTTTATGGTTAACAAAACACCCAATGACGCAAGTCCTCTTTGCAGTATTAAATGAAACGAATAAATTATTTAGTAGTGACTGAATTGAGTTGGTTCCTCAACTTCTATTAAAACTTCCAAACCCTCCCATATTGAAATAATTTGTAGCACTGTTAAGGGACCAGGGTGAAAACTGGCCAAATATGAGACTTCGTTAGGAGTCGGACTGGTCAAGACAAAAAAACACAGGAAAATTTGACCCATCGCAAAGACTTCGAAAACGGCTCGAAATTAATTATTCGAAAGCCACAATTTTCAAGACTTTCTGTCATCCACGTATGATGTTACGTGCGGTAATTAATTCTCGCGGATTGATCCGGCGCAAAAACTGCTCCCGCAAAAGAACACTACCGCAAAAATTAGTTCCATGGTCGAAATTATACACAGCCCATTCAAGCCTGAAGTTTTGACGCAAAATAGATGTTGACTACCATACAAAAAGAGACACTGTGCACACCCAATTAGAATACTTTAAACGACAATGCCATGTTAGTTATTTTATTTTCGGATGTTGTTTTTACCGTTTTTGACTTAGATAAACGTATAAGAATTGAATGCGATTTCTAAGAATAGCGAAAATTAATTCAGAACAAGAAAAACCAAACTAAACAGATCGGAAAAATTATTTCCCTCAAAATACGAATAACGTCCATTTGCAAAAACAAAGTGTCACAAGGAAAACATGCAATTAACAAACGCGAACGGTTCTGTTTGTTCAGTATATTGCAATAAGAGAACGTTTTTAGTCATGAAAAGCAGTTATTTTAGTAAAGATAACAGGTGGATACACAACTTATATTCAAGTAATTCAGCTTTGTCTTCGAAAGAGACAATACCTTCTTGATATCGAGCAGCCATCCGGCAGCGGACTGATAAATCCCGCCGGGGGAGCACTCAACAAAGTTTTATACGGGGAGGCTCCGCTCCGAAGTCAAAAGATTTAACTTTTCATATACTACGTATACCATTTTTAACAGAAAAGGGATCCCTTTTGTATACCCTTTTATTGACAAATGGTACCGGTCCCCTTTCACATACCTAAATTAGGATGCTGTTTTGTCTTGAACTGCCATCTTCAGGGTAAATTCACTGTTAGCATCTTAATTGTGAAAAAAATACTAAACCAGGAGGTTTTTCTCAACTTCTTCGATTCACAGCCATAGCTTTTTGGGTCCGTTTACCAACGCAAATAACAGTTTTCCGGCCCTATTCTTTCATACACTTTAACTAGCCAGGTGAAATCCTTAGCCTTTTATATACCAGCAGCTGATGCTTTAACAAAGAACCCCGTTCGGGCGGATCTCCCCTTTAAGGCTACCACGCACTCGTATCCGCCGTGATACAAGAGGGAGGAAGGATTTTAAAATGATCCCGATCGGGTTTTCCTCCGTTACAGCGTTTTATTTGACTTGACATTAAATAGATAATTGGCCATGAGCTACTGGTGAACCTGTGACGTGATCCAAAACGGCAGACAACATGGGCGACCACGACCTCTTTAGCCTGAGTATCAGGCGTTTCTGGAGAAAAGGGGAAAGATGGAAGCGAAAACTGGAGAGAGGTGAAGGAGAGAAACGCCTGACACAGATGCTTTTACCGGAGCCTTCCACCCCCACACAGCATGATTCGATACCATCCAATCAAAATCACTTCCGGTCATTGGGTTGTCAGCTTCACGTGTCAAAAAGCTCGCCTAAAATAAATCTCACTTTACGGTCTGGCCCTCTGTCAAGCTGGCCAAGCTCCGGTGCTTGTGTTGCTACGATTTCGCTTTTTTCTGAAACCTCCAATGAGGAGCTTTCGAATACTTGTACTGAAAACCTGCCATTTATGAGGAATTATAGCATGTTTTAGGAATCGCGCTAGTGTAAGATCGCCAACGCTCTGTTTGTAAATAAACGTGTGCCCGGAAAATTGTAAATTACTTTTGTTTACAGAGTTAAATCAAGCGCTTGTCTGGCAGCTAAAAAGCTGTTGTTATCCCTCGTATTCTCGGGTGGTTGAAAGAAGCTCCAAGAATAAATAGGAAGGTGCGATGATGAAACACCTATGCCTAGAAATTACCAAGCAGCAGCAAATTCCACCACTTCACAGAGAGCTCGTGAAAGCTGTTACAAGTTCAAAAAGAAGTGAGAGCCTATAGCAAAGGTCAATCCCGTTGGCGAAATATGATGGCGCCCGCTTGAGCTTAAGACATTTCAACAGTGAGAAAATTTTGAAAGAGGAAGCGAACGAATTCCAATCACGTACGCTATCGTAACCGCAACAAGCAAAGTCAAGCTTTTTAAAAGCATTTGTGCTGTCGGCTATCTCAATACATGGCTACCTCGCTCTATTTTCATTTACAGTAACAATACCCTTTTAACGGCGGGATGTTGTAAATCTGAACTTAGATATCTGAAACACTGATATCGTCTTCTTTGTCCCGGTCTTGTGAAACCATATGAGGCTTTTCCATACTCCGAGTACATCTTTCCTTTACACTACGAGGCCTTGAAAACACAATTCTTGTTCGGGTTTTATTTTTATTCCAGAAAAGAACTTGAGAGCGACCTCTAAAGCCTTTTTGAATTCCTCTCTGCGTCTCTGTCTGTAAAAGTATCACATACCGGTAAGAAATCAAATGAATCTATGAAAAATTTCAATGACCGTCTCCTTGCCGATCGCTCTTGCGGTCGGTGACGTCAGGGGGTATTGTGTGTTATCCAATCACTGCCACATCCAGATTTTGGATGTGTCACACGACTTGCTGAATAGTTTTGTGTCAGGCCTTCCTTTCTCTTCTCCCCTTCCCCCCTCCCCCATAGGAAGGCCTGATACTCAGGCTACGACCTCTTCGAATTCACATTTATCGAAATATGATTTCATATTTCCATTCTTCTAACTCAATACTCACCAACGATGACCCTTCTTTCAAACCTTTCCTGCCTGGGGGAGGAGGAAATGCTAAATAGCAGAGACGAAGATGATCGTCGGAAAATTGAAATTTTCATTATATAGGAGACCAATATGTGTGCGACTGGATCGTTATTTGACTCAACAAAGTATGAGGGGATTTGATTGTTTCACATAGTTACTTCTTTACTCACAATCCACAATAAGTATACATATCACATCGGTTTCCGCCATGATCAATCCTAAGCCAGGCGACGAATATTCCATCCATTTTCATACGGGAGTCGCCCCCTTCCCTGGGCTCCCAATAGACCTTCTTTGAACCGTGTACATACACGGTACATAAGTTTTTTGTGATTTCGTTTTTACGTATGGAATGTAAAGAACGTATTCATTGCATTATATCAAGAGACTAGAATGCTTGAAATTCATTTTAAAATTTTGTGGGGAAATTTTGCTTCTTTGCCATGCTATCTGCAAAAGCACCAGTTATATTGGTCAGCTTTTTCTTTTACAACTTTTGGGAGTTTAAGGGTGACTGCTGGGGGTCCTGGAATCGCCGTTGGCATTTCCCAGCCATATCAACAATTCTTTGATCTTAAGTCTCAGTTCTTAATTTAAAATGCCTCTCACTTCTCAGCCGACAATAAAAAATTTTGACAAATTCGCAATGTGTCAGTGTATGTCCTCCACTGGGCTTTTTTTTAATGATCTTTTTCCCTAGATCTGATCATAAGACATAGTCTCTTTTTTTACTCAAGCTGTGACCAGCGTACATTCGTGCAACTATATTGTTATTATACATGAAATGAATAAGCATTTGACACCATACAGTTCCCGCGCAGGGCTCTTTTTGAGTCCAGTAATTTGGCAGATAGAAACCTCGAGCTGTTTTCAGTGGCTTACCGAAGGGAGTTTGGTATTGTTTGAACCCCTTATGAGTTTCTGCCGGTACTTGATGCTTAGCCAATTCGCATTAAACAAAACAGTTTTAAACACCTAAAAACGTTTGCGCACTAAGCAACATTTCAGCATCTTACGAAAAGCGTTTCTAAATTCTTCATTTTTCCACCCGTAGATAAGAGGGTTACATATGGCATTCAAAAACATGGCCACGTCGTAAAGGATTTGCTTCAGTAGCTTTTGATGGCAGCGACCTCCGAGTGAAATGCCACGGAAGACTCGGAGGAAAGTCACAGCCAGCATAGGGATGATACTGAGCAGACACAGCGCTACAATAATGGCGAGAGTGCGGGCACCTTTCATTTGATGCTTGATAATGGGCATTCCTGTAACGTCGCGGCCCTGTTCTCTGACATGTTGTCTCTGCTTGTAGGACACTATGAAGATGTAGGTGTACGAGCATAAAATGATCAACAGGGGGACAAGAAACATTGACGCAGCTTGGAATACAAGATGCCATCTGGTGTGGAGCACTTGGGAGGTATTACTGTCTGCATTTCTGAAATCTTTCCCCATTAGCTTAAGTACCTTGGGCAGAGCTATCGTAACGACCAGAGCCCACAGCCACATTGCGATGGAAACGATCCGCGATCGGCGTTTGGTCACTATGGTGTGGTATGTTAAGGCGAACTTGATGGCGATGAAACGCTCCACACTCATTAAAGCGAGATGAAGAATGATGACCGAAACGAGAAAGAAGGTGAAAGTTCTGCTTACCTCTTTAAGAACAGGAACACGTAAAAGATACTTTACTTCGGTAGCATTATACCTTATGCTCAAATGAATGATATCTAGAATTCGGGAAAGCGCCAGTAAACCGTCAGCGATGGAAAAACTCACCAGAATGATGTTGGACGCAGTTCGCAGATTTTGAAATTTGTGAAACGCTCTGAGCACCAAATAGCTGCTGAGCAAAGCAGCGACTGTGATAATCACATCAAAGTTCAACTGTAGGATAAATTTCCACGTCTTCCTCTGTGAGGTATGGTTTCGACCAGAACAATTCATCTGTGTTTGGTTCATTGGAGGAGTATTGCGCCAGCTATGTTGTCGGTAAAGTTTGGCACTGCCTTATAGTCAGAACTTAATGTTATAATGCTCTCCTGATAATGCTACTGTTGATCCGTTTCTTGTCATACTTACTCGGCAAAATAAATGCTGGCAGACATAGCCAGGTGACCTGGCGGCTCATTTTATGATATTAGATAACGGTAACTACTTTCACTCATAGCGTTCCCTGAAAGTTTTAATAGCGTCAAAACAAAATACAAATGAATACTTAATAACGATAAAATATGATTATAATAAACCTTTTTTAACTTAACATTTCGTAATTTTTCTTCAAACTTTACGAGTTTGCAAACAAATAAGCTGGTTTATATCTGGCACGTGCCCTAACAAATGCCTTCTAAACGTCAAACTCTTAAGTTTTTCTTTACAAATCCATTAAGAAAACAAATAGCATGTCAAAATTGCATACTATAGAGTTAAGGAAATAAAAGTAGCTATCACGTGCCGCGTATTATCAGTATTTTTTTGTTCTTATTGTTATTAAACAACTGACTTTTTTAAAACGGGGAAATGAATAATTCTTATTAAACAGTGTCAGTCTTGGGATTGTAGAACTACTAAGAGACTTTCTATAGAGCTAATCTTTTTGGAGATAATCGCCATGCTTCTTATCGTTTCCCAGAGCAAAATTAGAGCTAAAAGCCGTTGCTATACGAGGTATAAAGACGCTGCAAAGAATTACTTCCTTTCGTTTTATTATTTAACTGTTATTATGATTATGATAATTAGAATTAAGATTATTTTTCTTATTATTAGTCAACAGTTACACTCTGGCTCAACACGTCCTGCTTTATTGTAAATGGAAACACGTCATTCACTAAGTAGTAAAATAATGAATGGAATTCATAATCGCTAGCGACATTTAAAACAAATTCAAAACTTGTTAAGCAGCGGAAGTAGTTTGGAGCGGAACACAGATAATAACGAATGCCCACAATTTTACATGCGCAGGTGTTCATGTTAAACCGAAAAGAAACGATCAAAAGAAAACAATTTGCGAACACCCGAAGATGGCTGCAAAACTAAGTTATTTACCACTTTTCTTAAGTCATTCGAAGTTTGGAACCAATAAGCAATTTCTTTGATAAAAATGGATTACAGTGATGCTTAATACTGAAAAAGACTTTTCGACCACCCAGTTCAGTGGTTTTTAAGCTTAAAAAAGGCGATTAAAATTATCATATTATATTTATCATATTTTAAACTTTAACGAAAACATAATTTAAAAAAAATTTCAGTCAAATGAAGACTTGACGAAGCAATTCTTCCGAAGCAAGGTTGCGACCAATACATGTAAAACAAGAACATGCGAGACCAGTAAAAATATATTTGGCCTTGTTCACGATTTTTCTTCTGGTCAAATAACAAGGGGAAAAAAAATGAAAAAAACGCCTGAAACGATGTCTGCCATGTCTGACTTCGAGATGGAAGGCCCCAAAGAGAGTAAAACACAAGTAACCTGTAATTAGCACTTACACGACGGGTGCAAGGGCTCACTTGTTCACAGTGCAAGAGCCTAGTAAACGTGTCATTTCCGCCCTTGCACCCGTCGTGTTTTATGAATACATCGCAGGTAAGTCATTTTTATTTATTTCATTGAAAGAAAAATTCGATTTAACGTTATTTCGCGTTCGCAGATCTCAGTATTTTATTTCTCAAACTTCAACGATCGCCTGTAACGCGACTCCGACGCGTCTAGCAAAAAAGTCACGCGTCACCTATGGTAAGTAGATTACTTTACATCCTTTCCTCGTAACGTGAATTTGGGCTGCCTGTGGTCTCAGTTCTTAATCAAAAATCCCTCTCACTTCTCAGCCGACGATAAAAATTTTGACAAATTCTCAATGTATCAGTGAGTGTCCTCCACTGGGCCTCTTTCAAAAGTTTTTTTTTCACTAGATCTGATCATAAAACAGGTATATAATTAGTTTCATTTTTAACTCAAAAGGAAACTTTTGTAATAAAATTTGAAATCTTACATTCCTGCCACTATATTATTATCATACATGAAATGATTAAGCATTTGACACCATACAGTTCCTGCGTACGGCTCTTTACTTGAGTCCAGTAATTTAGCAGGTAGAAACCTCTTGAGCTGTTCTCAGTGGCTTACTAAAGGGAGTTTGGTATCGTCTGGTACCTAATACTTGGCCAATTTGCCTTAAATAAAATAATACAGTTAATCTTGGGTATGGCCTAGGACGCCTAACACCGTTCACGCGCTAAGCTCACTTAGCAGCATTTCAGCATGTTACGAAAAGCGTTTCTAAATTCTTCATTTTTCCACCCATAGATAAGAGGGTTGCATATGGCATTCAAAAACATGGCCACGTCGTAGACGATCTTGTGCAGTCTGAACATTTGATTGTCGTGGCCCCCGAGTGATTTGTCACGGAAGACTCGGAGGGTTGTCACAACCAGCAAAGCGATAATACTGAGTAGACACAGCGCCACAACAATGGCGAGAGTCTGGGCACCTTTCATGTGATGCTTGATGGTGGGCATTCCAGTGATGTCGCGGCCCTGTCCTCTGACAAATTGTCTCTGTTTGTAGGACACTATGAAGATGTAGGTGTTCGAGCATAAAATGATCAGGAAGGGGACAAGAAACATTGACGCAGCAGTGAATACAAGATGCCATCTGGTGGAGTGCACTTGGTTTGTATTGTGCGTTGTATTACATTCATGCGTATTCAGATGTCGGTGATATTTTCTGTGATCCTTGCCTGTTGTCGTCTGAAGAACCTCTAGCGATGGAAACGATTCGTGCTCGGCGTTTGGTTACTATGGCTTGGTATCTTAAGGCGAACTTGATGGCGATGAAACGTTCTGAACTCATTAAGCTCAGATGAAGAACAATGACCGAAAGGAGGAACAAGGTGATAGTTCCGTCTACTTCTTTAAGAATATGCATACGCATATGTGGACGAATCGCAGCATTATACTTAAGGCATAACTGAATGATATCAAGAATCAAGGGAATCGCTAGTAAGCCGTCGGCGATAGACAAACTCACCAGAATGTTGTTGGAAGCAGTTCGCAGTTTCCGAAATTTGTGAAACGCTCTAAGCACGAAATAACTCCCGAGCAAAGCAACGATTGTGATAATCCCATGAACGTTCAAAAATAGAATAAATTCCCACTTCGGTAAGGGATAGTTATTCATTGCGGGAGGGAGATACGTTGTCTGTACAGTTCAGAAGGGATTCCTCTATGTTTGGTAAATTGCGGGAGGAAAATGGTGCCATAGCGCGGCTAATGCTGTCGAACGCCTGACTTATACCACTGTTGTTCCGTTTCTCATCATAATCAAACTAGTCAGCCATTGCCAGGTGAACTCAACTCTGTATATATATGATCAAAGGATATTAGTTAACAATTATTTCTCTAGTCCACATAGCCTACTAGTAGCTCAACCAATCAGAACGCAGCATCGATAATTGACCACTAGTTGGATTTTACTAAATAACGATTGCAACTATTGATGATGTTCCTTTTGTTTTAATAGCGTCAAAACAAATACGACGCATCTGCAATAAAGGTAAAATTAAGCCATTTCTATTAACCAAAATCCAAATAAACGCGATTGTCCATAAAATATGCAGGTTAATGTCAGGTAACTGCCTTAATTACTGCCTTCTAAAACGTCAAACTCTAAATTTCTTCGCAAATTCATTGAGAATCCAGTAAGAAAGTAAATAACATGTCAAAATTGCGTAGTATAGAGTTAAGGAAATAAAACTAGTTATCCCGCATTGTGTTCTAAGTTTTATTAAACAACTGACTGCTTTCAACGGGGAAATGAACAAGCACAGAGTCAAATAATTCATAAAAAAAACCTTATATTTGGCCTAGAAAGAAAAACAAAAGAACTGTGGCACTCTTAATAAAAAGTACTTGTAACTTATTAAAAAGTAGTTGTAACAGCAGGCTTTGAAAGTTTCATAAACTAGTAAGTGCGTCTTATCGAGTATGAAATACAAGGAACAGCCGAACATGTACTAAGTGCCAGCTCATTAACAGATCTAAAAGCCTCTCCTAAATACTCCTTTGAATTAATATTATCATTACTATTATTACTAAAATGATAATAATTATTATTATCTAATGTTATAATTATTATTATTATTATTATTATTATTATTATTATTTAAGAGCCTATCAAGTCAGTTTATTAATATCAACATCAGAACTGGCTTCACGCGTACAAAATGCATGGGTTTCTTTCCGACTGTGGATAAGTTTCGGCTTAAAATAGCCGTTTTAAATTCTAATATGCACTGAATGGAGAAGAGGATTAAAGTGAAGGCACCATTGTCAGCTGAACAGAAATTGTTTTCATTCATGGAAGTAGACACACTGGCTCGACACCTTCGTTTTTGAGCCATTAATCAAGCGACTAGGAAACGTCAGTTTTCATTTCTACCTTTATGATGCTGTGTTATTAAAAATTAATTGACACGCGTAAACCATTATGTAGGAAAATAATGAGTTCGAAAGGAGAAATAAAGTGAATTCATACTTGCTGGCGACAGTTATAAGAAATTAAACTTATTAAAGAGCGGAAGAAGTTTGGCGCGGAATAGAGACAATGAAGAACGCCCACATAAGCTTAAAAAAGGCGATTAAAATCATCATATTATATTTATCATATTTTAAACTTAAACGAAAACATAATTTAAAAAAACTTTTCAGTCAAATGAAGACTTGACGAAGCAATTCTTCCGAAGCAAGGTTGCGAGCAATACAGGTAAAACAAGAACATGCGAGACAAATGAATATATATTTGGCCTTGTTCACGATTCTTCTTCTGGTGTACATGTCAAATAACAAGGAAAAAAATGAAAAAGCGCCTGAAACGATATCTGCCATGCCTGACTTCGAGATGGAAGGCCCCGAAGCGAGTAAAACACAAGTAACTAGGGGCCCGTTTCTCGAAAGTCCCGATAATTAACGAGCCCGGTAAGCTGTCTCCGCTTACATTAAAGATTGAGGTTTCAATATTTTTGCATCTAACATGATAAAACAATCAGTTAATGAAACAAAATGGAGTAGTTTGCAAGCCAGGACAGGCGCTCCTATTCTTTATATTTCCATTTGAATATTTGATTTCGGGCCCGAAGAGTTACCGGGACTTTCCAGAAACGGGCCTCTGGACCCCTGGGGAAGTCTCTCCAAACTAGAGGTAATGTTTTGCTATTAAAGGTGTCTATTTTGCTGATTTTTAGGTTTAAAAAATCGGTATTTTAAAAAGTTTATAATTTTGCTGATATCCATCAAACCTATACTGCAATAAAATCCAGCTCCGGATCGAAAAGTTAAGAGGACCTTCGAGTAACAGGTATTGCTCGCGTTAATATAGCGGCGTTATGAGTTCGCCTGGTTGCAAACTGCGGCCCACTTCTTAACTCATGCAGCTTTCATCAAGAACGACAAGTCCAAAGACTACTGCAAAGCCAATTCAGAACAACGTGCATTGTTTTTTCATAACAATATTTCGGCTTGCCATACCAGCCTTCTTCAGGCTTACAGATGTTACTTTTATCAACCATTCACGTTTTGGCGTAACACCTTCCAAAGTTCATTTAATTCCTCGAATCTCAAATATGTCTCGATGGTAAGTGTAAACTCGCTGGATATAGCAAGGATCATGTAAATTGTCATACGCTCTGAAAGCATCAATCGTAGCTCACACTCGCGAATTATACTGACGAGATGCCTGCAGGGTTTGCATGCCTTCGGGAAGGGTGCCACTATCTTGTTCGAGTTTTTCTATGACAACTTGACTTTTAGAAAACGAGGACAAGTAGTCTTTTTGTTTTAGAAGAAACCACCTAGCAAACTAACTTTCATTCTATACCGGGTTTTGATGAAAATTTGTAAAAAGGAAGCCTTTTAATTTATACACATCTTGAATTCACAAAACGTTGAGAAAAAGAATAAGAAAAACCAGGTTCAAATCATCGCAAAAATTAGTGCTAGTAAAATATAATACAAAAAACGCCCTTTCGCAAAAAACAAAGTGCCACAGGGCGTAGACATGCAATTAATAAACGAGGAGGCTCTGTTTGTTCAGCATATTGCAATAAGAGGACGTTTTCAGTCATGGAAAGCAGTTATTTTTTGTAAAGATAAGAGCTGGATACAAAATTTGAAGCGGAGCTCTCGCGTGAGAAGCGCACGCAGCGAAGCACCATGGGTAAGAAAATGTGGTAATCTACCCGTCCGAGAAATTTTGGCAATCACGTGACCGTACGTCCAATGTAACAATAACAGTCATACCAAGGTAAAATAACTCAATCAACAGTTATGGCAACCCAAATGCAACTCAAGGTTATTTTGGCGGGAAATCGCATAGCCACCCTCAGTCTGTAAAGCAGAGACAACTAAAGAGTCAATAAAGACGAAAATGGAAAGCGGAAATTGTTTCTGTATCCGTGTTGTCTAAAGTATTAAGCTTAGATTACTTGTCTTGTCCACAAATTTGGAATATAGGGCTAGAGAAAGTAGGCGGCAGGCCAGCGAAGCTCAACTAAGAAGAATGGCGACAGAGATCTAGAGCGAGAGATAAAAAAACAAGACATTTTTTTGTTGGAAGAACAACATGAAAATTTTGTAGCGGCGGTGAGATAAGAAAATGAGAAATGCTAGCGGCCACCAATGCAAGGTGAAAATGAGAGACACTGTAAAAAGAAAAAGAACGAGAACACGTGCGACAACGTGTAACTAAGAAGTTTCTCAGGAAGTTCCACGTTGCGAGTCGTGCAAAACAACGGCAAAGAAATGTACAAAAAAAGTGAGTTGCTTTTTTGCTACATAGACATATTGTTGTGTTTTCACTGTTCTCCGGCGTTGCCTTCGCCGCTTAGCATTACACCATTTTATATTTTGTTTGAACAAACTATAAATATTATCGAGAGCTTCGCTTTTAGCCCTGGCTAAATCTATATATCATTCAAGTAATTCAGCTCTGTCTTGGAAAAAGACAATACCTTCTTAGTATCGACCAGCTGTTGAGCAGCGGACTGATAAATACCCTCACCCGGGCACACTCAACAAATTTTTATACAAGGAGGCTCCGCCCCGAGGTCAAATGCCTTAACCTTTCATTACCGCATATATTATTTTTGACACAAAAGGTACCCCTTTCGTATACCCTTCTACTGACAATTAATGGTACCCCTTTCACATAGCTAGTTTAGGACGCAGCATTGCTTTGAACCGCTGTAAATGCACTGTCCTTAATTGTGAAAAAATAACTAAGCCGGGGAGTTTTCTTGACTTCTTCACAGCCAAAAAATGTATCTCTGTTAGCCCTTTTGGGTACTTTTAGCGGCCGAAATGACAGAATTCCCTATCTTTTTATACACTTCAACTAGCCAGGTGAAATCCCTACCCTTTTATATACCTGAAGCTTGAAGAAGGTACCCCGTTCGAGCGGACCCCCTATTAAGGCCACTACAGGGAGTAACCCCTGGGGATAAATCACAAGCAGTGGATTCCAAAATTTAGATATAAGGATTAAGTAGAAACGCCATGGCAAGGTTAACCTCCAGTGCCCATCTGTAGCCCTAGGGGATGAGAGACAAAGGTGTAGCAAATTTTCTTGTCTAATGCCGTGACAACCAGGTATGAGAAGGCTCGAACCCGACTGGACGAACCGATAATTAGTTCGAGGTGTTGACCTCTCGGACACCGAATTTGCACTATTAAGATGATAGCAAGCCGCTTTTTCGATCTTTTCCCATAGTTTGGTAAAACGACTCACAACATTAAATAAATCACAAATGGTAATCAACTATTAATACCCTGACCGGTGGAAAAGCAAATTCGTATCCACCGTGAAACCGGAGGGAATTTAAATCCCCGATTGGGTTTCCTTCCATTACAGCGTTTCACTAGACTTGGCATTTAATGTGCTACTGGAGACCTGTGACGTCGTCCAAGATGGCAGCCAACACGGGTGATCATGATCTCTTCGGATTCAGATTTACCGAAATATATAATTTTTTTTCGGTTAGATTTTTAAAAAATACGATCTCATTTTTCCACTCTTCTAATTCAATGCTTGCCAAACAAAACCCTACTCGCGGACACTTATGTTCAGGATTGAACTTTGCTACGAAATTTACAAAATTTACGATTTTTCGCGATAGCCTCGAGAAAACTGCAAAATTTGCAAACCTAACGGTTTTCCGCGATGACGTTGCGAATACTATAAAATTAAAAAAATAAGGATTTTTCGCGATGAGCTTACGAGAAACGGCGCTGCGGATTTTACAATTTTAACGGTAATTGCAAAATTTAAAAATTTCTCGATTTTTCGTCAGTCCTCTGCTATTTTCACAACTTGCTCCCCTTTGTTATGTAAATAGCAACAAATCCTCAAAGTGGCGCTGCCGATTTTACAATTTTAACGGAAGCTGCAAAAATTACAAATCTCACTTTTTTTCGCAATTTGGTCACAACTGTTCTCCTTTTGTTATAAGGCAGTTGTTTGTTTTACATAGTTTAATATTTCTTTACTGACAATTCACAGTAATACCTCTACGGTTATATTGGTTCCAAGCATAATCCATGATCAACTCTAAGCGAGGAGGCGAATATTCCATCATTTTCATATGGGAATCACACCCTTCCCGCGGCTCTTAACAGAACTTCTTTGAACCGTGTATCCACAGGGTACATGCGTTGTTGGGATTTGTTTTTTGTAAATGAAATGTAAGCAGCGTATTCACTGCATAATACCAAGAGAGTAGTAAATAATACCAAGAGACTAGTAAGAATGCTTGAAATACGTTGTAAACTTTTGTGGGCAAATTTTGCTTCTTTACCATGTTATCTGCATAAGCAATTGTTTAGCTTTTTCTTTTACAACTTTTGGGAGTTACATGGGGATGCTGGAATCACCATTGGCTTTTCCCAGCCGTATCAATAGTTTTTTGATCTTAAGTCTCAGTTCTTAATTAAAAATCTCTCTCACTTCTCAGCCGACAGTAAAAATTTTGACAAATTCGCAATGTATCAGCGTATGTCCTACACTGGGCCTCTTCCAAAAACTCTTTTTCACTAGATCTGATCATAGAACATATAATTAGTCTCTTTTTTCACTCATGCAAAGGGATACGTTTGTTATAAAATTTTTTCAACTTACAATCGTGCCACCTTACTATTATTATACTTGAAATGAATAAGAATTTGACACCATATAATTCTTGCGTAGGTACAAACCTCTTGAGCGATTCTCAGAGGCTTACAAAAGGGAGTTTGGTATCGTCTGGTACTTGATACTCGGCCAATTTGCCTTAAACAAAAGAATACAGTTAATCTTGGGTATGGCCTAGGACGCTTAACACCGTTCACGCGCTAAGCCCACTTAGCAGCATTTCAGCATCTTACGAAAAGCGTTTCTAAATTCTTCATTTTTCCATCCGTAGATAAGAGGGATGCATATGGCATTTACAAACATGGCCACGTCGTAAAGGATTTGCTTCAATAGCTTTCGATGAGAGGGGTCTTTGAGTGATATGCCACAGAAGACTCGGAGGAAAGTCACAGCCGGCATAGGGATGATACTGAGCAGACACAGCGCTACAACAATGGCGAGAGTGCGGGCACCTTTCATTTGATGCTTGATGGTGGGCATTCCTGGAACGTCGCGGCCCTGTTCTCTGACATGTTGTCTCTGCTTGTAGGACACTATGAAGATGTAGGTGTACGAGCATAAAATGATCAAATGGGGGGGACAAGAAACATTGACAAAGCTTGGAATACAAGATGCCATTTGATGGGGACTTGAGAGGTATTACCTGTTGTTGCCCTCTGCAGCACGTTTGGGACAGCCACAATAACCAGAGCCCATAGCCACATCACGATGGAAACAATCCGTTCTCAACGTTTGGTCATTATGGCCTGGTATCTTAAAGCGAACTTGATGGCGATGAACCGTTCTGAACTTATTAAGGTGAGATGAAGAACCATGATCGAAAGAAGGAACAAGGAGATAGTTCCGCCTACTTCTTTAGGAATACGTGGAGGATTCCCACCATTATAGTCAAGGCATAACTGAATGATATCAAGAATCAAGGGAATCGCTAGTAAGCCATCGGCGATAGACAAACTCACCAAAATGTTGTTGGAAGCAGTTCGCAGGTTCCGAAATTTGTAAAAAGCTCTTAGCACGAAATAGCTCCCGAGCAAAGCAATGATTGCGATAATCCCATGAACGTTCAACATTAGAATAAATTTCCACTTCGGTAAGGGATCGTCAGTCTTGCAATTCTTCATTGCGGGAGGAAAATTCTGCCACCTATGTTGTCTATACAGTTCGGAACACTTACTCCTACCACTGTTCCGTTTCGTATCATAGTCAAACTATATAAATATTCATTGGTCAGCCATGGCCAGGTGAAATCAACTCTGTATACAGGAGCCCATCAAATGGAGCCTCCATCTCCATTAATTTCTTGAGTCAACCCTTTCCCGAGTAGATTTATAAATAGAACGGCTTGTTTCCCGCGAAAAGTGTCATATTTCCGTGAGTCTCGTATGTCACCGTGAAAAAAATGAAGTTGGATGAAGTCGAACTCAGAAGCCCGTCCTTCGACCGTTTTCCTTTTTTACTATACGTCCATTTTTACAGTTTTACAGCCGCTGGGATCTGGGATGAAATAAAAGTTAATGAATTACCCGACTGAGACTAAGCATGAAGCGATGGGACAAAGGCAGCGAACTGAGGATCACGGAAAGGTTCTTTGCGAGTGTTTGTTTGTTTGTTGTTTTTTTGCCGTCGTACATCCCACATTTAAGCATGCACCTTGAAAAGAGTCGACGATCAAGCGTTCTGTGGACGATTTGAAACTTTTCGATGATCAGCGCCGAAAAAGTGCCAGGATCATTTGATTTTTGTCATCGCCGTGGAGTGGATTTCGCCAGTTAAGCACCGCGTGTAAAAGCGATGACCTAAGTAGCAACTAAGGAGGAATGCTTCAGAAAAATTGCAGTCTTCCTTTACAACTGACTTGTATCACAATGAGAGTTGCCTGATAAAACTGGCACTTGAAAAGTTGAACAGAAGACAAAAGTTGCTCGACCGTGAAGCTAACTCAAAAGTAATTTGCTAACGGTGGAATTTGTGACATCGCGCTCCAGTCCAAAGACCCTCTTATCTCAAGAAAAACAAAATGGATTGTATCTGCGCCCAAAGAATTATGACTGACTAACAGGAGAATTCTAAGCAATCAATGTAGAAGTTTAGGCCAATTCTTTCCTTCGAATTCGCATCTGTAGATCACTTTTTTGCGAGAAAACAATGGCTGGGCTCGGCGTTACAAAACACAGAAGGGAATCATCACACTAACTGACGGACAAAACAACCACAGTATTTATTCAGATCAACGCATTTCGGAGAAAAACTTGAAAAACTAGAAATTTGATTAATATTGAGTCATTCAGACGAAATAAGAACCTTAACGCTCCAAAAAATTGGCTAAAGAAAACGAATCCTGTCAGAACTACAGACTGCAGGTAGTAGTTAATCATTACGCATGTAACAGACCTGCTTCATGGCCTCTTATAAATGTGAGACAAGCAACCAAAATTAAGATTAACATGGTCAGAGTTTAAAACTCTCCACAGTATAATCTACCCGCTAGAAAGAAAAGAAAGAAAGTCTCTGAGGGATGAAAACGCTAAAGTCACGTTTCACTAGCTTATGATTTTGTTTGGCCTGTCAGCACCGGATTTCCTGCTGTTTCATGAAGTACAATAGCACTGTCATTTAGTCGTTGTGATTGGCTCTTCCCAACGTCGGCGCGCGAAGTCTCCCCTGGGAACTGTTCTAATTATAAATCTACTCGGGAAAGGGTTGACTCCAAGGGCTTGTATGGGAGATGGAGGCTCCATTTGATGGGCTCCTGCTGTATATGATAGCTATAACAACTATTGATGATGTTCCTTTTGTTTTAATAGCGTCAAAACAAAATACGACGCATCTGGATTAAAGATAAAGTTAAGCCATTTCTATTAACCAAGTTCCAACAAACGCGATTGTCCATAAAATATGCAGGTTTATGTCAGGTAACTGCCTTAATTACCGCCTTCTAAAACGTCAAACTCTAAATTTCTTCGCAAATTCATTAACAATCCATTAAGAAAGTAAATAACATGTCAAAATTGCGTAGTATAGAGTTAAGGAAATAAAACTAGTCATCACGCATTGTGTTCTTGAGTTTTATTAAACAACTGACCACGTTCAACGGTGAAATGAACAAGCACAAAGTCAAATAATTCATTAAATGAAACTTATATTTGGCCTACAAAGAGAAACAAAAGAACTGTTGCACTAGTACTCTTAATAAAAAGTAGTTGTAACAGCAGGCTTTGAAAGTTTCATAAACTATTAAGAGCGTCTTATCGGGTTTAAAATGCAAGGAACAGCCGCACATGTACGAAGTGCGAGCTCATTAACAGATCTAAAAACCTCTTCTAAATACTCCTTTGAATTATTGTTATTATTATTTTTATTATTGTTATTATTATTGTTATTATTATTGTTATTATTATTATTATTATTATTATTTGGCTTCACCTGTAAAAAATGCATGGGTCCTGTTTCTTTGCGATTGTGGATAAGTTTCGGCTTAAAATAACCGTTTTGAATTCTCAATGCACTGAATGGAGAAGAGGATCAAAGTGAAGGCACCATTGTCAGCTGAACTGAAATTGTTTTTAGCTGATTTTATTCGGGGAAGCAGACACACTGGCCCGACACCTTCGTTTTTGAGCCATTAATCAAGCGACTAGGAAACGTCAGTTTTCATTTCTAACTTTGTGATGCTGTGTTTAGACTTTGCATTTAATCACGAGAGAATGAGCTCATTCTCTCTTGATTTAATGTGCTACTACAGACCTGTGACGTCATCCAAAATGGAAGCCAACATAGGTGACCATGATCTCTTCGGATTCAGATTTACCGAAATATATATATTATTTTTTCGGTTAGATTTTTAAAAAATACGATCTCATTTTTCCACTCTTCTAATTCAATGCTTGCCAAAGAAAACCCTGCTCGGGAACACATGCTCAGGATTGAACTCTGCTACGAAATTTACAAAATTAACGATTTTTTGCGATAGCCTTGCGAAAACTGCAAAATTTGCAAACCCAACGGTTTTCCGCGATGACCTTGCGAAAACTACAAAATTAAAAGATTAACGATTTTTCGCGATGAGCTTATGAGAAACGGCGCTGCGGATTTTACAATTTTAACGGTAATTGCAAAATTTACAAATTTCACGATTTTTCATCAGTCCTCTGCTATTTTCACAACTTGCTCCCCTTTGTTATGTAAATAGCAACAAATCCTCAAAGTGGCGCTGCCGATTTTACAATTTTAACGGAAGCTGCGAAAATTACAAATCTCACTTTTTTTCGCAATTTGGTCACAACTGTTCTCCTTTTGTTATAAGGCAGTTGTTTGTTTTACATAGTTTAATATTTCTTTACTGACAATTCACAGTAATACCTCTACGGTTATATTGGCTCCCTGATGCATAATCCATGATCAACTCTAAGCGAGGAGGCGAATATTCCATCATTTTCATATGGGAATCACACCCTTCCCGCGGCTCTTAACAGAACTTCTTTGAACCGTGTATCCACAGGGTACATGCGTTGTTGGGATTTGTTTTTTGTAAATGAAATGTAAGCAGCGTATTCACTGCATAATACCAAGAGAGTAGTAAATAATACCAAGAGACTAGTAAGAATGCTTGAAATACGTTGTAAACTTTTGTGGGCAAATTTTGCTTCTTTACCATGTTATCTGCATAAGCAATTGTTTAGCTTTTTCTTTTACAACTTTTGGGAGTTACAGGGTGGCTGCATGGGGATGCTGGAATCACCATTGGCTTTTCCCAGCCGTATCAATAGCTCTTTGATCTTAAGTCTCAGCTCTTAATTAAAAATCCGTCTCACTTCTCAGCCGACAGTAAAAATTTTGACAAATTCGCAATGTATCAGTGTATGTCCTCCACTGGGCCTCTTCCAAAAACTCTTTTTCACTAGATCTGATCATAGAACATATAATTAGTCTCTTTTTTTACTCATGCAAAAGGATACGTTTGTTATAAAATGTTTTCAACTTACAATCGTGCCACTATACTATTATTATACTTGAAATGAATAAGAATTTGACACCATATAATTCTTGCGTAGGGCTCGTTATTTGAGTGAGTAATTTAGTAGGTACAAACCTCTTGAGCGATTCTCAGTGGCTTACAAAAGGGAGTTTGGTATCGTCTGGTACTTGATACTCGGCCAATTTGCCTTAAACAAAAGAATACAGTTAATCTTGGGTATGGCCTAGGACGCTTGACAACGTTTGCGCACTAAGCTCACTTAGCAGCATTTCAGCATCTTACGAAAAGCGTTTCTAAATTCTTCATTTT
>CALNXK010000720.1:62500-69728 GCA_942486035.1 Porites lobata | reverse complement strand
TCAGTGAATCAATCTATCTTTCTATTTAATGCTTGTAACCCATGTTGAACAGAAAAAGGAAGTGAGCCCAATTTCAACATGTGAATAAAGTTGAATTGTTAGAATACTAAGATCTGAGAAATGAATTTACAAGAGATGTGAACTGGCAGCAAGTCAGCAGCAATATCTTCATGACCATAGTTAGTAGAGGAGACTGCTTATGAAAAATGGCAAACGTGAAAGATAAAAACAACAGCACTGCAGATTACAGCTGTATACTGTATGTTAGGAGCTCCCTGACTCTGCACATACGATCCTTAAGTTTTTATTTTGCTTGTCACAGAATAAATTAATGCCACACTTTTATTGGTCAGAAAGATCCAAATTAATGATACGAACGCTACTGAACATTGTGCACCTTAAAGTCCACAAATGTCAGGGTCACCCAATGACAGTTTCCTCCTAATCCATTGAAAACACTTCTCAGGCTACCCAGAGTACTTTTAGATCTCTAGAAAAGCATTCTAAATGGCGCTATCAAATTCGTATCTGTTCAGTCATCCTAGCGGAACTTGAGTCTTTTTCAAAACTTCACAGGATTAAGTTGAGTATTATTTTTTCCAAGCATAAATTACGAAAGTGAGAATTTCACTGATTCCTCTCTCCATCACATTTTTGAATCCGAAAATTTCAGGTTTCCTTTTTTCTATGGAAAAGAGCCTAACCTGGGCAATGAAATGTGAAAAATTAAACTTTAGAAAATTGTAGGGAATGCCCCTGATTATATATAACAAAGGAGTGTGACAGTTTTCACGTCTACTTCACTCCTTAACTGTGGTGTCACATACGTATAGCCCCTTAAAGGGCGGTTAATAACAACATGCCTTCTTCACCAAAGGAGAAACCTTTTTCTCCAGCAGCAAATGTAGCAAGCTCTTGGTCCCCTGTGGAAAACGTCACCCTGTTGAGTACAAATAGAGTAACCAGTGAGTTCATATTAACCATTGTCTCAGTTTCAAATACCAAATGTTATTGTGGTTCAAATTTTTCTTTGGTTTGAAAACTCCTAAACAAATTGAATGCTAGTTTTTCTTTTCTCTTGGATCATCATAAAGTTTCTAAGGCAAAGGCAAATAAAAATTAGTGCCGTATATTTACTGTAAAGATTGCCACACCACCTTATCAGTGCCTAGTCTATTTGGGCACGGTGCATTATACAGGTTTTTCTTGGTGTTGCGGAAACTATTGTTGGTTAGCTATTGTGTTGTGGTGTGGGTATTGTTTGGTGTCTTTTTATGCTTTTGTATTATGTCATTTGGTGATTGCACCTGTCCCCAACACCAAGACACTGCCCATTATAAAGTGTGGAACCTCCCATAGGCGACCGCCCAAAATGCAATTTAGTGGTTGCTTATGGGAGATAGTCACTCATGGAAATCAAACCACAAGGGGTCTCTTCCGAGAAAGGTCCCAACACATTTTCTTTTTGGAAGAGAATTTATTGCACTCAATTTCTAAGCTATGATATGTGTGGTTTCAATTTGTCAATGAAAATTCTTTGTATACTTTCAGTGGCATAGTACATTCAATGAGCAAGGAGCAGGTCAGAGGTAATTTTGATAGACCATGCATCAAGTGGTTAATTACAAGAAGTTAAAAACAATGAACAGGGTAGTCTTTTATGAGAGGTTTAATTTTATCACAGAGCTTTGACTACGAAAATTTTGATATTTGAATCTAATAAGGGGTGGTCACAAGGATGTTCCACTGTATTATTAAACAGAGGGTTTCTATTTTTTTCATATTAAAATTCAGTTACAGCAGTCACTCAGTCTTAAAGCAGTTCAAACTATAAACACAAAAAATGTGAATTAAACCAATTACATGTGACACAAGAAGGAATATAATATCAATTTGTACAATGTACTTACTGTCCATGAAGAAGAATAAATATTTCCTGCCCCTTCCATCCTTCTTTTGTAATAATGCTATTTGCAGGATACAGCATAATAATTTCTGCAATGTAACAATTTACATATTTATTCGTTCCTAACTTTTCTTTAAAAAAAGTGCCTGTTCTTTTACTGTTAAACATTTTTCTCGTTGACGGGCAAATAATTATGCAAACCCTATATAAATCGTGGTCAAGTACATGTTACATGTAAAAACTGTACTTTAAAATCAAATAACATTAAGAAGTTTTTCCATGAGTTGTGATGTTTACAGCAGCATAGAACAAAATACTGTAATGGTTTCAGCAGTCTACACAACAATAACCTTTTTTTCAGTCAGGTGTTGCTGATTTGAATAGTTCAAATTACTATTATTTTTAAATAATAAAATGATATTAAAATATCTTTTTAACTTAAGTTTAATTTACCAGGTTTAACTGTCTTTATTACAGCATCTAAAGCTTCTTTCTTCCAACCATGTAACACTGGAGACTATAATACAAAAATAAATTACTTTAAGGAACCTACATGTAATAAAATTAAAAATTTGCTTAAAATTGATATTTGCTTTTTAAAAAAAAAAAATGTTCAAGACAACAGAGATCAATACAGTTCCTAAATTACTTTTGGTATAATTTTAATTATTACTAAATATCAAGATCTTACCCTTTGTAGCACATCAAGAGCAATCTCACGAGACAGCTGATGACTGTTGAACAGTTTACTGGTGTCAAAGTATCTCCTATTAATAGCACAAACACACACAGATAATAAATATCATTTTCAGTGAATAATCAGCCCCAGCTTTTAGCTCAGGTAATAACATAATTAGATGGAACCAATAAATTTTTATATTACTTAAATACACATGTACAGGCACTTGACCGCAATAATTAACATTTATACTCCATGCTTGTTGGTAGAGCTATGTACAACGTCATCTTGCTTTTGTAGCAAATTGCCTCGAGCATTTTATACACAGCTGTCAAAGAACAGAGGATTTTGTCAACTGACAAAAAATTGTAGGTCTCTGAACTTTCTGGATGGAATCTTTGAAGTTTGGTTACGCTTGAGAACATTTTGGTACGTCAAAAAAATTATTTGAACTGGCAATGTCTTCCTGTTGACAATTTTTTTGCAAAACAAGAAAAAAATTTGTATAGTGCGAACAGGACCTAAACTTTATACATGTGTCACATTGCTATATAAAGGAACAACAGGAGAACAGATTTTCCAAAATTATCACATTTGGGATCCATTATAAGCACATAAGATAGGTGACACTAACCTCTGTTGAAACCACTGCAACAGCGTCACTTCACTTGGAAATGTAAACAATTGACGAGCATCAGAAGTTTTTAGCAACAAAATTACACACCTTGTAAAAGACAAAAAGATAATGGGCACATAACAGATAGAGGAGCAAAGTGATCCAAAGTAGACTACTGGAAACCTGAATTATTTTAAATAACCCTTGTAGAATCAGACACTATGTAGAATCTATGCAAATGCTATGTCACAAAGCTATGCAAAACCTATGTTAATCACTCATACATTGCTTTAACCAGATCCTATGTTGTTTCTATGCCAGGACTATGTTTTTTGTATCGAAAATGCTATGTTTTCGCTAGTCAAACGGAACCTACTTAAAAGCTATGCAGTTTTTAAAGGTAGGAATAAAGGAAGAAATGACATAGTTTCCACATAGCCTATACATACAGTTTACTTAGCTTGTGGAAAGAGATTTTAGACTTCATAGTCAACCTCATAGAAAAATCATAGAAAATAAATAGCCTTCACATAGGACTGAAATAGAGTTTACATAGTAAAATGGAACAGGGAACAGTTGATTAAATAGCTTTTGAATAGGGTTTGCCTAGAATTTAGATAGCCTAGAAATAGAAAAAACATATGAAAAACATAGCCTTTTTAAAGGTGACATATACTTTGCATAGCATTAAAATAGGGAAAACACAGAACAAATAGTCTTTGCATAGGTTTGAAATAGGATTTTAATAGTATTTGAATAGGTAAAACATATCACATACACAAGTTTTAACTAGAGTTCAAACAGAAATTACATAGAATTGACATAGTCTCTTATGTATGTAGGTTTCGATCTGCTTAAGCAAATGTAGTGTTTAAAATACGTCGTAAAAATCACCAAAATAGTAAAAATAGTGTAAAAGTATGAATAAGAATACCTTTTACATTGGTAAGAAATAGGTTTTGAAACGAAAAATTTAAAAACTATGGCAATATAATACCACGAACACTAATAGTATATAAACACAAATGCAGTATTTTCATGGAGGTTTCAGAATCGAAACCCCAAGTTTAAGTTTGCTTATCGTGTAGACTTTTGCTGATGTCGTGCTCTTCAGTGCCATACAGTTTCCTTTTGACTGCAACGAATAAGTATCTGCAAACAGAAAAGTGGAGATTCTAAGGCAAATGAACATAAAAACAACCTGACGTTTTAGAATTGAAACGACGGAGTATCAAAGCGTGATCGACCGATCCTTGTTCAGATACGCGAAAAGGGGAGACAACACAGGCAAATCGAAACTTAATTGAGAAAAACATCACTTACCAACGTTAGGAATACTTTTTGTTGAACCTGGCAGGAAAAAGACTGTAAATTGAAGTAAAAAGAAGCGTCTTCTTGTAAAAACCCACGCTTACAGCTCGTCTTCTTTGACTTGAAAGCGCCCGCGTGGAAACAGACAATTTTCACACCTTTTCATTGGTTGAAAAGGCCCACGTGACGATAAAACGCAAAAATACGCATGTGTTGAACTCACGGGCTTCCCTGGGAACTAGTGCAAACAAAATGGCTGACAAACATCCACCGAGGCAGGTAGCGTTTCGCAGTTTTGACCATGCAGTTATATTCAGGAGACGTCCACAATCAAGACGAAGGATCGAACCCAATGTAAAAGAAGAAAATGATGCATGGAAGTATGATTTCAAGTGAAGAACTCTATGGAAAAGCTAGAAAGGAAAGTTAAGACAGGGATGATGGATGTAGCGATTCAATGCAATGATACAAAAGTCTTCTCACTAAGAAACTATCTGCAAGCACAAAAAAAAATTATAGTACATGATTTTTCAGTGTTTTAGTTTAAAACACTTCTTTTTACTTTCGAAGTATGGTTAGCCTTCTGTAAGCGCTACCATCAACATGCCTAGTCACTTAAAAGCTACGTTGGAATATCACATAGGAAAAATAAACGCATAGACTACATATATTTTTCATATGAGTGACATAGGAAAAAATATGTTTATGTAAAAGCTATGTAGCCTTTATCTCATGATAAAGCTAAATGAAAATGTCACATAGTGAATACATAGGCTGCAAATATGTTTCATCGCATAGCATAGAATATACATAGCACTATGTAAAAGCTAAGAAACTTGTTGGAAATAAAAGTGAAGATCGAAATGCTATGTAAAAGCTATTTTACTTTGATGCATAGTGAATACATAGGATGCTAATCGGAAGGAAAAGCAGAACTTTCTATTGCATAGTAAATACATAGCTATGTCAAGACTATGAAAAGATTTTGAATAGTATTTGCATAGGTATTCAAAAGCTATGTGCTTTTCAAATAGCCTAAACATAGTTTCAACATAGATTTCGCATACTTTGGACTATGTTGTTTGGTGTGTTACATAGTTAATACATAGGCAGTAGTGAACATAACATAGCTGAAACATAGTCCAACATAGTAAACAAATAGCATGAGCATAGGTTTTGCATATGTCTGGTTCTACAAGGGAACTCTATTCCCTGGTGTAAAATGCTTTATTATAAGGCTGAATCCGCAAGCAGGCAAGATGAAGTGAATCCTACATTCTGATTGGCTACCTGAGCGAGCAAGATGGGTCAATCTTGCCTGCTGGGGATTTCCCATGTTGGTTCCGCAAGTAAATGTTCACTTTTAGGCCATATAATTTATCTTTTATTGTCCAAGCTTATTTGGTCAAGATGGACTGAATATTTCCCTCTACTTCATCTTGGTCAATAAAAACACAAAAAAGAACTAATATCCAGCCATCTTGACTTCATGCTTGGTCAATAACACATAATATATACCTCACAATAATTTTCCACGACATTATGTACATCAAGAGGCTACTTAGTCACTTGCATTTATAACTTCTTTATCTTCATTTTATGTCTTTATAAAGACCAAAGAATCATTGAAGAATTGACAGATTTTTGTAAAAATTTAAAATGACTTAACTAAACTACAGTATTATAAAAATAACACTTCATTTTTTAAAAGAAAGGCTTGAATCATATTTCCTTTCACATAGAAATAGTACTAATTTCTCATCAACCATATCCATTGCATTTTGCTTTCTTTTCCATCATGGCAACACGGCAAATCACCAGTTTGATTATTTTATAATTATTTCACTAAAACATGAAGTAATTGTAAGTAGCTTTACAAAGCAATAATTATCATTATTTGAAAAACGAAAAAGAACTTTCACAAATGGCACCACTGTCCAGATTTAAATGAAACACCTGGATACTTTTTACCTGTTCACGGTCTTCACGTCAGCAGTGCACTTGATATTAAAAAGGACTGAAACTTCACCAAAACAATCACCAGCTTGGATCTTTCTCAGAACATATTTTTCATTTTCACTCACAACATTTACATTTCCAGACACAAGCACATAAATTCCAGACGGCTCTTGACCCTTCCTTAAAAGAATTTCTGGAGTATCAGGAGTCTCGACCAGTTCCACCCGATGTATCACCTCATCCCGTACCCTCTTATCAAGAACAAGTGGCAGGCGGTTCAAACAGTTTGCAAGTGTATTGACAGCTTCAGGTGGAAGTGATGGATTGACAGCTGATGCCAAATTTGGACGTACAATCTGACTCTCCCTTCTTTTGGAACTTTGCCTGTTACCCATTGCTTGGCGAATGTCTGTGGTGGATTTAGTTTGAGCAGGTTGTTATGCTATGAGAATAGGGGGTTTACCTAAGGGGAGAAAAATGAAAAAAATATGGGATTCATGAGAAAATGTACTGGGCAAACTTACAAACCAACAACTGGCCATCCATTTTACCAACATTAATGTTTTGTTGGTTTCACAAGAGTGTGTATATTAGGTTGCATAAATACTGCAGAAGTATTCAAGGTGTGCTTGTAAGGTGTCTCAAGGGGCTAGTACACTATTTAAGATTTGTTAAGCTATGCAAGAACCATTTGAGGCATCTCTTTCAACCCTGGATTTTTTATTTTATTTACTGTTGTAATTTTCCCTGAGTTTGT
>CALNXK010000720.1:0-57500 GCA_942486035.1 Porites lobata | reverse complement strand
AAACGCCTTGTTAACAGATTGATGGAACACTTCAGCTCAAAACAGATCTCCCCGTTGGCCGCAATTTTGCTTCCCGGGTCCCACAACAAACTGTACTGACACGTGAAAGTCAACGCATACAAGCAAAGTTACGTTAAGTCTTTATTTTGGCTTTATTTAAACCTTGTTCCACTTCCGGCCTCGTTTCTACACATTCCTTAATTGGTAATTTGTTTCAAAATCCTCTTGTGTTTCTTCTCCACATACGGCCTCTCCCCAGGCCTTTCCAGTTGATATTTCGGTAACACTACACTTGCTCCAACCACGTGACCCAAAACGCTTCGTCCGCGCAGAACAATGAGGCCCACTGTATCACACAGGTGTTTCTAATTATAGCAATGTTCCAATTTTGACATGTAAATTGCTAGTACTTGTGAAAAACTCAACATTTCTATATTTGCTGTTAATTATTGATTTTACAATAACAAATCAGCGGCTTGCTTATTCTCATTAGGAGATAACTTCATTTGTTACTAAACGCTACACGTCAGAAAATACATTAAATTTTTATGTCCCCATCAGCTTTGCGGTTAAAAGTTAAAGCTTTTAAATTCAAGTTTGTGTACGGTTAACTGAATTGGTGGTGGTATAAGATGAACAGTTATGCCAACAATAACACCGCTGGATTTTGAAAAAGAAATTCGCGAGTTTCGCGGACAACAACAAGCGCTTAAATTGCCCCCAATAAACCAGTCGAATGGGTTTGAAAACTTCTTCAAAAGAGAGGATAAATTACACAAAAACCTGAAACTTCTTGACATAACAACGACTTCAAAGAGACGCAAGTTATCAAGGCAGAAAATTAAGAAAAAGGCTAAAAACGTCGAGAAGGAATTTTCTTCCAAGGTGAAAAAAGTCAAGAAGAGCGAGAAAGCACCGTCAGCGCAAAGAATTTCAGCTGAAATTACAAAGTCGTTCTCCGTTATTTCAAGTCCCAGAGGTTCAAGGTACACTCTTATTCAAAGACAATCATCAGCAGGGGGTGTTGAGAGCCATAATGGGCAAGAACTGACATGATGCATATGATGGAAGTGGAAATGAAATGAAGTTCCATTCACCATAAAATCATAAAGAAGGGATATTTCAACGAGAAATGAAAAAACATCTATTCTATTCAACTCCAGTACTCACGGGATGTACTGTAAAAGTAAATAGCGAAGAATTTTTGTCGCCGCTTGGCTAAGCTGGCATTTGATAAATTCTTCCGAATTCTTATTTTAAATCTTGTCTTCTTATCTCCAACAATGCAAGCAATGTGAGGCAGTGTTAAATTACCGTATTTCCTCGAATAATAGCCGGGGGCGATTCGATTATTTTTTTCGCACAAAAAGAGGCCGGTGTGATTATTCGAGGGAAGGCGATTATTCAACAAACGCTATAATTTCAAATATTGGGACTTGTCAGCCTTGGTTGCATCCACTCCGTGTGCTTGGTACCGAATTTTATGAGGGTCACCGTGGGAGCTTCCTTTTGCGTTTATCCTGAACCCAAGGCCTTAATTTTTTCCACTGGTTTTTCGTTGTGAGGTCCTTTGACCGGGAGGGGCGGATTTACCAATAGTGGGTACATCACTTTATCTCGGGGCTGGCTTTATCAAAAGTGGAAGCAGCTACACATGTCAGACATCCGTCCCAAGGCACCCACCTCCACTGGGAGCGGATGCACGGCAGTTGTTACATGTAGCTTACAGGGGCTGGGTCACGTCTGTCCAGTTTATTTTTATATTGTCAATTAAGATTCCTTTTGCTCTATTGAACTTCTGAGGATGCCTTATATCCCGAGCCAGGACTTCGAGCCAGGACTTTGAGCTAGGACTAGGCCAGGACCTGGACGCAGGACTCGACAATTTTTCGCTTTCCCGCCATTTTCACGTCCTGCAAGTCCCATGAGGGTTATGGTAGAGTTAGCGTTAGGGTTAAGTTAAGGTTAGGGTTAGGGCTATATAGGTTAGGGTGAGGTTACGAGTTAGGTTATGAGTTCCTTTTGTTGCTTTTTGTTTTACATTTGTTTATTAATTATTTTATTTATTTATTTTTTGTTTACAGAAAGATTAGAAAAGTCCTAAATGGAGTCCTGGCTCGGGTCCTGGCTCGAATCCTACCTTTGATGTTAGTTTATCTCCTTAACACTACCAAAAATTGGCGATTTTTTGTGTTTTGCGGGAACTAGTTTTTAGGATTAGGACAGATTGGTTTTTCTTGTTAAGATTAATATTTGCGATTTTCAGAAAGTACCCAGTACCCAGCATTGATGATTTTTTCGTTTTTAATGAGTACGTACGTGCAATAGAAATACATATTTTTCAAACAATACCACGATGTGCGTACCCTATGTAAAACCCGTACTTTATTGTATACCGATTTGTTTCTGAACGAAAGAGACAAGTTTTAATTTCTTAGTACTGTATTTTTGAGTAGCGAATTTAAGTTAGAGAATAGTGCATTTACTCTGGAGTAAATTTTTGCAAGAAAAATGTTTGCGGTAATTTTTATCTGCGGGAACTTTTATTTTTTGCGGATCGCCAGGAAACCGCAAAAAGTAGAACTCGCAAAATTTCGCTCCACACGGTATATCAAACCTTACGAAACAACTTTTCAAAACCCACAATCTACTTCAAATTGTCCATTCGTGCCTTTTTTGTATTTGACTTGTTATTTATATTTTTCTGAAAGTTTTGAGCGCTTACACTCTCTTTTTTTAAATAAGAATATATTTCAGGCTGAAATTTGCGAAATTTAAAGAATATGATGATAATTATATTTTTTTTTAACTTAACCGATAAAATCAATTCTTTTTCTTTACTGCAAAACTAGCCACCAAAACGAAAAACGCGCATTTATATTCCCCAATACATGATAAAACGGAAAACTCTGGAGTTAGAATTTATAAGATTCAGAATACAAAGATGTCTTCAGCCGAAAATCGGCATATAAAATAAGAATATTTTGCCTGGGCCAGAAAAACAAAAATTCTTTTAAATAAAAAGATTTTTTTTTTTTTTTTTTCACCAAATTTAGTGGCAGTTCATTCTGTTTGAATTTTGATAAATTTCGTAACACAGCTGTTTAAAGTTATTTGCTTTCCCTAATCTTTCGTTGATTTTTACTTAGTCGTGGTGGAAACATGTTGTTGCGGAGTGTTGGCCCATCTGCGGACGGATACTAGCACGAGCGGTATCATACTTACCTGCAAGCTTAAGCTCGAGAAGTTTTTGTGAATAATAGTTCGACGGTAATTTTAGCAAAGCCATTGCCTAGAATAGGTTTTGTTCAACTCTAACATGCACTTAGCAGCGAAGCATTTCATACAGTGAAAGAACTGGTTCATTGTGGCATGAATATGATAGTGGTTAATTAAAGTGGAATGGTTGGGAAACCCTTTGTTATAGGTTTTTGTTACCTGTTTTGGACCTGATCGTGCACAACGTTCAATAGCATTCCTATCATTTTGAAGTTTTTGACCAATAGAAACATTGAATTAATTTATTCAGTTATGATTTGTGAACAGAAAACAAAGGGTTGTGCACGGTCAGGGAGCTTCCAACATAACCTACAGTACCATTGTTTTCACCTTTGATTTTCGCCGGGTTTCCTAACCAGTCTCCTCTACTAACTATGATACGATAACCAACTTTTCTAGTTTTCTCACGATGCTGTTTGTCACAGCTTGGTTGTTGTAACGTTGGTCCAGCTGACCGCATAACCCGCAACAACGATTGCCCTCGTGATAGTTCAAATCCAGTTTTTCCTTTTTTGTCTTCTTGCCGAGAAGGAGATCTAAATTGCTTGCGACTAACCACTGAGCCACTGTATGGGTACCTGCAGATGTCGATTTTGTCCCGCGTTTTCCATCAATCGTCGATTATCAGGCGAAATGGTCGCATATCAAAAAATCGTTTTGTGTTGTCACTTTACTAGCGAGCTTAGCGTAACCACAATGACGACGAAAACGAGAAAATAAGCGAAACAAAAACTCTGAAAGTGCAACACATTTGCGATCGTCAACACTTCGATTTTGTCCGTAATACCCATACAGAGGCTCAACCACTTGAATACACAGTTCCCGCGCACGTCCCTGCGAAAAAAATGCACTAATTCGAGGCTTGGTTATGAATTTGTCCAGCCAGTCCTCAACCTCGTATTATTGTGTGTGCTGACTGGAAGGGGATGCGTTGATTGTTTGCAACTGTTGTAACAAAAGGGTAAAGTGTAGTCTAGTGTAGCTATCAGAGAGATGAAACACTACGTTTACACAAACAACAGAGGTGGACCGCGTGGTCAAATTTCCTTTCATTTTTCACGTGCTCATTTGTTAGTTGTTTATTGGTTTTATAATAAAATGGGTTTTTTTAATATTCAGATACTGCATTCTGATTGATTGTCTGAACGGGCCATTTGCACAATGACGACATTATACAACCACGACCAGAATACTTTAGGGTTTTGCTTTCTTGGGCAAATTAGGACTTTCGTTATTTAAACCTCGCAGGGATTACCAAATTTAGATATGAAAGGGAAGACGAAAAGGATTCTGGTTGTACTGGTGAAGTGACGCCATAATGCAAATGGCTTATTTCCTCATTCTTTTAATTTTGAAAGTAGTTCTTCAGTAAAATTTCATTTTTAATCGAAATAAGCCGGGCTAGAAATAGCACTCTCAGATTTTGGCTTTTTAAGGCGATTCTTATTAAAGAAGCACTGGAGTTAGTGTGTGGAGTCCCAATAGCAGATGGCTCCCCGTTTGTTTGAACAAACAGAAAGGAAACTTTGTGGAATTTCTTATTAAAAAATTTCTTTGGGAGGGTTTACTCTCCACGACTCACGACGGGAAACTCGGCTAAAATTTACCGTTATCTTTCTAATAAACCTGGGGAGGGGGGGGAGGGGGGTACGCTTGATTTGTCCAGCAGGTGTCTGTTGTTTAATGCACGACATAAGAAATCGAAAGGTACCCAGTATTATTTTAAACCTATTCAGTGATACTACTAGTATTCATTCTTATATGATATCGATATCCTAATGAAACATGATGACTATATTGATATTTCCCAAATTACCTCTGCTCTGAAAACGTAAAAGAGAACTATTAAAAGTTACTTCATTCAAACGTACTTAATGAAACTGAACTTGTAATGTATCTTCACTTATGTAAACTACCAAAAATTCTTTAAGTAGTTAAGTCTCCTTTTGTAATTTTAGTAAATATTCTCATTGTAATGTTTTTAGTGTGACTGTTCCGCCCAGATTTGCAACTGCTATTTGCGGACCAGTCTCATTTACATTTACCATTTAGGTCTGTCACTCAATTCTGAGCATTTTAGACCGCTCTAAAAAAAAAGAGACTGAAATGGCGGTTATGAGAGCAGAGTAACAAAAGTGTTAATAAATGTTTGAAATTGCATTTTTAAAAGCGGCCAGTGAGTTGGACAATTCTATTTTCCTTGGCAGTTTATTCCATTCTGTAATTGTCCTTGGGTAGAAGGAATACTTCTCAAGGGGTTCAAGGTCTGGGTCAAAGATGTATTCTAAGCATATGAATAATTGGTAACATCTCTCGCTAGGAGACCTAGCGACAAATTAAATCTTGAGGTGTTCTTGTGCCTTAACGTTTAATTATGGTCACGTGACATGTCACGTGACCAAAAATTGAAAATGAAGGAAATTGGCGAATTGGTCGCGAATTTAATTTGTTTCGATAAACAAATTGGTATTTCTGAAAAAAGATAAACATACCTAACTTTCTACGTTTGGAATGAATGTACGCCAAGTTTAAAATTAAAGTTTTAAATAATTCAAGATTAAATTTGGGCATTTAAAATGATCTTTTCCTTCGTAATTTTTTATTGAGGTGCAATGGACGGTCATTCCAAACATGAAGTGTTAGAAATATTTAATATGAATTAGAAAAAAATGTTTCTTCCCGATTTCTTTTCTCAAACCGGCCATCAATTGGCCAACAGTCTACGATTTTTAGCAAAATGGTCACGTGACATAGCACGTCGCTCATTAACACAATGTTTATACTTTAAAATGTTAAGGACCATGAGTTCTTTAAGTGTGCCAAATTTTGATTCAGCGCCATCATCTATGCCAAAGTTATAGCCAATAATTCATTTTGCACAAGTAAACGCCTTAGTCCGATCCCAGGCCTTAAACTACTTGAGTTGTAGTAATCCTTAATGGCTGTCGGCAGTGCGTGACAGTACTGTAAGGAGCGAGTTTAGTACGAATGGCCAGCGGATTCCAGTTTAGCATCTTCCTGAGAGATTAGCCTGTATCGCATTTTACAGCATAGATGGGCGTGCTGTGGTTCTTTGTGTTGTGTTGTATACTTGCAAATATTTCTTCAAATAAAGTTGGCTAAGTTGTAGTTGAATAAGCCCGGGAGATAGGGGATTATTGGAGACGGGGAACGTGTACTAAAAACTGGAGAGGCAACCCTTAGTAATTCATTTTATTTCATAAACAGTATTACTGAATAGTCAGTGTACACCATAATGATTCTTTACTTGTAATGTAAAATGAGTTTTTCAAGAAAACTAGAGCTACCGTACCCACTACACTGAAATTGACAATCTGCTTGAAAACAAAACTAAAATGGAGATTCTTTTTCAGTCGTACACTGCGTATTCACGATACATCCAACGATATGATTCGCTTACATCAGAGGAGGCCCTGGCCGTCGTGCAAAGCCACCCTCCCTCACCCGCTCCTCCCGCCACTCCCCCACACCTGCCGCGTGAAAACAAAATGAGACTCCGGGAACGAGAATGCTGCACGTCCATTGAAGCATGAGAGGATGGGGACAAGAGATACCCTGGAACGAGGTTGATTTAGAGCATGATGACTATGACGTCATGTGCTTAGATAAGATGCGGCATGAGAAACTGCTATTTTACATGAGTTTGAGTTTCTGTTTCTGTGTCAGGAGCCGATTCCGTTTTGTGTTCCTTGTTTGGGGGTTTGTGTTTCCGTTTAGAGATTATCTTTCTGTTTCGGGTTTTGGGTTTTCGATTTTGCTTGTATATTTTCTTTTTTTAGGGTTTTGCACGTCTATTTTCGGGTTTTGAGTGTTTGTTTTGTATTACGGGCATCAAGGAAAACTTTCAGTTTTTTACATTGTATGATTCTATTTTGTATTTTGTGATTCTGGTTTTATCTTGTGCTTCCGTTTTGAATCTGTGTTTCTGTTTTGGGTTTTGGTTTTCCTTTTTGGGTTTTGTGGTATGGATTTTCCTTATCGGCCACAATATATTTGACCGCCGTTTGTCTGTAAATCTATCCACTAGAGGAAACTTAACTCGGTTAAGCATTTCTTGACAATTCAGATGGGAAAAAGACTCAACTATCTCAGAATTTAAGTAGGTATCTCATATGTCATATGTGCTTTATTTTTTGCTTCTCTTGTTTAATTTAAAAGTAACTTGTGATTTAGGCCAGTTTACCACAGTCAATCATAGTATATATTGCTATGTTTTGTTTAGGGTCCCGACGCGAATTCTGTTTTAGTCCATACTGTAGGCCGTGATGGACTAATGACCATACAATAGAGAAAGGTGAGGAAAGAGGGTGCATTGATACGTACTCTGCTCGTCACTTTTTTTGCCTTATTACTTATTATATAAATGATGTCTTTCTATAATTTTAAATGCGTTTTCGTTGTTATACCTCTGACAAGATGATGGGCATGTTGGATTTAACAGAGTTGGCATGTTAAACTTTGAACGTTTGCTTAAATCACTTTTTCTTGTAAAATGCCTGTTACACAGTAGATATTAGAATTGTTAATGTTTCGTGTAAGTGATTTCATTGTTTATCTTTACACATTTTTAATACACGTCAAATTGTCATTCTTTCAGGAAGAGATAGATACAGGCAAATTATACATCTCATTCAGAGGTACATTTGTCCCATTAGAAGGTTCCAGATCCTTAACGCGGTTTCCTTTAGTCTTCTTTCATCTAGAACTGGATGGTAAGTTTTAAATAAATCAAAATTTATTTCTGAAAGAAGATGGTTTATTGGTTTATTGGTTTATTGGTTTATTGGTGGTTTTATGCTGAACGTGACTGAGTAGATATGTAAGTAACATGGCATTTCTCGGCCTTCCAGTAGGGGCGTGTCCTAGCACTATGTAGATTCTTAAGTCAGGAAATCAAGGCACAAGGCCTTATTATTGTTTGGTTTAAATCATATAAGAAGAAAACTAAGCTGTACAAAGCTAGGAAACATCTAAAGTCAGTGAGTTTAAATCAGTATTTTCATGCTACAAACGTGGTATATATCAATGGAAATCTAAGGTGCAAGTTGTTGGCTAAGGTCAGAAAATTTAAGAAACATAATCATTGGCATAGTGCCTGGACTTTGGACGGCAAGATATCTATTAAGAAGTTCACACTCAGGAAGAACAGCCAAAAATGGTACTTGTCGAAGGAGATCTTACCAAAATTAGCTAATTTTGACTTTTTCTTTCTTGGTTTTTTTCGCCTCGGTTACTAAACCCCGATGCTAATTTGCTCCCCAAAATAGGGATCACCTCCTTTCAATACCATTTAAATTATTCACTTTCTTCGCCTTCGTCTAAAATTTACATTCTCATCTTTAATTAGCGGAGAGAATGGTAGGAGGGTGTCGCTTTTTCTCTTATCGCGATTGACTGCTGCTTTGCATCTTTGCATAAACCTTCCTATACATAATTTATGTGCATTTTGTTAAAAGTGCTAAAAATTTTTTGTCAAAGTATTTCGCTTTTTATGTTTTTTTTCTTATTTTGCTATTGCTGTCACCTTTACGCATTGTAATTTGCATGCGCCAAGGAGGGAATAATGATAAAATTGTGGAGGAGGGAATAAAAAAAATTTAGGAGGGAAAAAATAAAATTGTGGACGAGGAGGGAAATAAAAATGAAAAGGGAGAGGGGTAAGTAAAACATTCTGCGCAGTGTAAAAAAAAAAAAAAAGATGGCTTGCCTTCTTTGAGTATTTCCCGCTAATTTCGAAACAATTACTAACACGCGTTACTGAAACGGACATCAGCGCTTATCATAACTCAGATCACTCGCCCGCCTGTCACCACTATATCGTTGACACCAGAAGATCATAGCGCACCTAGAGGACAATGGTTAGGGAAGTTTAATAATTCTCTTCTTGAGAATGAAGAATTCGTTACAAAATTGAAGTTTTTAATCCAAAATGCTAAAGAAAAGAACAAAGACGTCAGATAAAAGGCTCTTCTGAGAAATGATAAAAATGGAGATTAGGATCTTCTCCATTTGATTTGCTAAAAGAAAAGCTTCAGAAAAAAGAGATATTGAATTCGAACTTCTCCAAAAACTCCAAGATCTAAACGCTCGTATTGATGCTGCTCCAGAAGAAAATCCTCTAGCGAATGAGGCAGAAAATGAACAATTGGTTAGATCAAATGACCGAGGAGAAAACCAGAGGTTGTATTATCAGAAGCTGAGCTCGATGGTCTCAATCAGGAGAAAAATGTAATAAATGTTTTCTCGACCTTTCGAAAAGAAGTTACAACAAAAGTCACAAAAAATTGAAATCCTCCGCAGGGTCTACAATAGAAGACTCGAAAACTATCTTGAAATGAAGAATTACTACCAACAATTATATACGTCACAAGGCCAAACCGGCTCCCCTGACCTATTATCAGACTTTCTTAATTCCAAGACTAGACGATGCCTCGCAAAGTACCCCTCAGTGTTGATGAAATCAAAGCTAATCAAAGAGGAAATACTTTGGAATGACCGCTATATTAAGATCGGCGGAAAGACGGTTTTTTGTATCAAAGATATCCTCAATGCTCACGATAACTTTCTATCTTTCCAAGACCTTAAAGATACTTTCGACGTTCGTTGTTCCTTTCTGATTACGGTGAGCTTCTTGCAGCGATTCCTAAAGATTTGAAAAGTGCTATCTCACATGGCAATCAGGCACACACCGACTAACCAACGGTGACAAAAAGCTGCACTACAAACCGTTGGAAATGTTTCAACAAAATATGCTCGACTATTGTTTGCTCAGAAATATTTCTCCCTCCATTAATTGAATCCTATTTAAAAGAACAAACATTCACTCCTATTGCCGTATATGAGCTTCCATTCAAAATCACCATTGAAAATAAGCTAAGAAGTTTTCAGTTCAAACTTATCCACAATATTCTTCCAACCAACCAACGCCTTTGGAAAACGAATGTTAAATCTTCTCCAAAATGCGAACAATGTGATGCTTCCTGTGAAACTATTAGCCATATATTTTAAGAGTGTCCTGCCATAAAATCGTTTGGGAAAAAGTCATAGCCGGATTGGTGGAATCGTAAACGTTCTGAAAACATAAATCCCAATCCAACGGAAGCTCTTTTTGGATAGAAACCTGAATCTAACAGCTTTCATTCTTTTAACCATTATCTCTTAATTGCTAGATATTACGTTTACTTGGCTAGAAACAAGTTTGAGACCCCAAAACTGGAGGTTTTCATTGTTCTCCTAGAAATTCAAATCCAGTGCGAAAGAGAAATTACAATAACAAACGGAAATCTTGACAATAAGTGGACCACCCTGTGCATTTCTGATTAGTGTTGATTTATAGTAATTTAGCAAACGCGCGCTATTGTTATTTTTCTATTTGTTTTTCCAGTTGTTGTTAATCTGTTGAACTTTCGTATTTCGCTTTTTGTTTGTTTGTTTGTTTGTTTGTTTGTTTTTTTACTGTTTCTCCTCCTTTTTTTTCGCCCTGTTATTGTAAGGTTTATTGTAATGTTATGTTGAATGATGTTAAATAAAAAAAATAAATATATAAATAAAAAATAGGGCCTCATCGTCAAATTTTTTTTAAATCTTATATTAATAACACTTCTACAAATGATCAGTTTTATTTATATTAACAAGTTGTTCAGAATACTGAGAAGTTAATGATCTGCAGAGTATGGATAAAACAAGCTTTGAAATCTTGTTTTCTGTTTCAACTTGGATTTTCCAAATTACCTTCGTTGAAAATGGAGATGCCAAAACGCCATTAATTATTTGTAGCCATTTTGACTGAACAAATAAAATGAACCTCGACTCTTTTTAGTGAGAGTTGAGTTATCTCAGGTGATTCATTTTGTGGTACGCTTGTAATAAAGATACCTTAAGCCATGTGCAGTACCAATCCATCAGGTCTAGCCTTCGTAGAGACAAAGAAAGGAGTTACCTAAGTAGTGGTAGAGGGATGATTTAGGCCGTTTTGGTGTCTAGTAGGTGTCTAGAAAGGTCTAGTATAGCTAGGTCTAGGTCACCTCATTAGTAAAACATATGTGTGTGGTAAGTGTCTAGCCACTGTCTTCCTGCATACTAATTTAGTGCCTTCCGTGTGTCTTCCTCAATCGTAATAAGTGTCTTCTTCCTCCGAATGTAATGAGCGTCTCTCTTATACAATAGGAACAATAGGATTGCCTAGGTTTGCCCGGTAAGTAACTTGAGCCCGGTTTGTCGGATCCTCTATTAAAAAAGTAGGAATGAGAGGAGCGATCACCTGGCAACGCGAGAAACGGCTTATGCCCAGCGAGTGGAGGTGGGGGGGGGGGTACTTGGGTTAATTTTGTTGGGTATGTGCCGCTGGTCTCTCAGAGCCTCTACCCAATTATAGTCTATTCTGTGGGCAATTATAAACCCCATCTCAGTCACTTTTGGGCAAATACGTAATTTGCGCGACCCAAACTGAGTCCGCTTTTCATTTATGTATCTACCCTATATTCAATGAAGAACACTTTACTTTTCACCTACAGTATACAAACATTCTGGTACGTTTGCTAACCGTAAATATGAAGAACTGTCTTACCCCCAAAATCAGAAAATGTGCGCTAGTAACTCTGTTGAAAATGCGATCCCATTATAGTCAATCCAGTTGTGAAAATGCGACTTCATCCGGCAGCACATTCCAATTAGCCTCTTAGAAGGAAGTACCCACCCCCCCTCCCCCACCCTCCACTGGGGCTTATGATTTCTATTTAGCGCTAAAAATCGGATATAAACAAAACACACACTCAAAAAGTGGAGCTGAAAACTCTTTACTTCAATTTTGACTATTACAAAAGCATTTTGTCCGTTCTATCCTCGAGGAAAAGACTAACGAATGAAGTCTCGTCGCTTTTGTGAGTTTATTGTCTTGCTTCACGCGCCATTAGTCATTTAATTATGCGAGTTAACAAGCCCACATTTGCATAAAAATTGGTTCAGCTCTACAATAAAAACCCCAAGGGAGAACCTTGACTTATTATTATAAAAACACACAAAAAAAAGCAATAAATAACTCAAGAAGGATTAATTGAAACACGCGACTAATAAATGGTCGCAATAAAACCAGACACGTTTCTTTTAAAGACACAAGAAATCAACTTTTCGATCCTTTAATAATTGCAAACAATAAAATACTCAGTGATTTTAAAGAAATCTATTAAACAGACCAAATAACGAAAATCTTGCTCTTTTTTACACAATGCAAAATCTTTTGCTTACCCCTCCCCTCCTCATTTTTTGGTTTCCTTTTGTTTCCCTCCTCCTCCTCATACGTTTGCAGAGTTGATACCCTCACAGGTATACGCTTTTAGTATTTTTGAATGTTCAGATTGCTATAATTTTAATAAAACTAATAGAGTTTAGTTTATGACAATTATACGACAAGTTTTAGCAACGTCTTTTTCTGATGATTGTTTAATTAAGAATCTCAGCTTCGACCTAATTACCTCTTGTGAAATCGACACCGGAGCGTGAAACGGTCCTCTTCGTTTTTGCTCAGAAACAGACATTTCGACTAGTAAACTATATCAAGAGAGGATAAAGGGGCTAAGAGAATGAATCCCCCATATAGACCCTCTACCCATCGTAATCCCTCTAAAGGTATTTTTAGACCTTCTCTCAGGTCTGTTGTTCTCAAGGAGGTTGAGGAGAGGAGGGAGGAGGAGGTGCGAACGCGAAACAGCCCGGATGACTTTGAAGTAACATGTTTTTAAAGAAGCAGAAAAAAAAGAAGGAAAACCGGCTGGGAAAAGAAAGACAGTGGTTGAAATCAATGGAAATACATATATCCTATACCTACCGCAACCCCCTAGCCCCCACCCACCCCCCTGTCCCTTCACAATTTTCATATGTACTCCAGAGTCCTGAGTCCTGGGTCCAGTCCTGATTTTCAGCCTATGCCAAAGCCTTATGACCTCTCAATGTCAATGTATGACTCCACAGAGACTCATTAGAGCGGCCGAATTGAGATTTGCTCAGTGAAAAATTAAAATACTCCATGTACTGCACAACCTAGGGGTTAAAAAGAAAAAAAAGGAAAACCATTGTTGTTTTGAAGCACACTCTAAGGCGGTCACGTTTCACACTATCACGAGCTTATGGAACGTGTTTAGCCTGTCAACACTTTATTTCAAACTTAATTTCCTTTGTGAATCTTTTGACCGTTTTCTGTTTCTCAATGCTCATGCCAACTTTGATAAATGCTGAAGTAAAGAAAAAAACTCTCAAAAACGATTATCATTTCGCTTTAAGAGAGGACAACCCTCGCACTCCCGACATGCTTTTTATTACTCCACGAAACTTCCACGCAACGCGCGAGGAAATATTATCCGCGGGAAAACCGATACGTTCGAAAAATAACTTTAGAGTGATTACGATGGGTAGAGTGCCTATATGGGGGATTAATTCTCTTAGCACCTTTATCCTCTCTTGACTATATGGTGTTTGTATTATACTTACTGAAGTCTATTTAACAGTACATAAATGGACATGCAACGAATCAGATTTTTTCGGCATACCCGAATTTCATTCGATGTTCACACAGATCTACTATTAAAAAGTCAGAGATCGTCTAAACGCTCAACAGAGCTTGCTTGATCTTCTGCCTTGTAATAATGTACTAGGTTATGTGTATGAATATGTATGGTAAATAAAGGCACTTCTTCTCGTAAATGTATTTCTAAGATTTGTGCTGCTTATTGTCTACCCCCATGTAGCTCTAAAAAATTTGCTATGGAAAAAGAGGAAACAGAAGTCAAGAAAGAATGATGCAACGATAACAAAAAACATTTCTTCATACACCAAGCATCCGGACCTTCAAGAAGCGATAAACTTGTTTTATTAGAACTTTCAAGTATAAAAAATGACAGAGCGAATGTTAAAAAATATAGATGGCTTCGAAAAGCATCTTACAAAAGCCAAAAAAAATAACAGCAGAACAGAGGAAGCACATACTTACAAAGACCTCGGCAATGCTTATCAATCCCTCGGCAAATTCCAAGAAGCAATAAATTACCACAACAAACACCTGAGTATAGCCAAGGAAGTCGGCGACAGGGCCGCAGAAGGACGTGCCTATGGCAATCTCGGCAATGCTTATCGCTCCCTCGGCAAATTCCAAGAAGCAATAAATTACCACAACAAAGACCTGAGTATTGCCCAGGAAGTCGGCGACAGGGCCGGAGAAGGACGTGCCTATGCCAATCTCGGCAATGCTTATCACTCCCTCGGCAAATTCCAAGAAGCAATAAATTACCACAACAAACACCTGAGTATTGCCCAGGAGGTCGGCGACAGGGCCGAAGAAGGACGTGCCTATGGCAATCTCGGCAATGCTTATGACTCCCTCGGCAAATTCCAAGAAGCAATAAATTACCACAACAAAGACCTGAGTATTGCCCAGGAAGTCGGCGACAGGGCCGGAGAAGGACGTGCCTATGGCAATCTCGGCAATGCTTATGACTCCCTCGGCAAATTCCAAGAAGCAATAAATTACCACAACAAACACCTGAGTATTGCCCAGGAAGTCGGCGACAGGGCCTGTGAAGGACGTGCCTATGGCAATCTCGGCAATGCTTATCACTCCCTCGGCAAAGTCCAAGAAGCAATAAATTACCACAACAAACACCTGAGTATTGCCCAGGAAGTCGGCGACCGGGCCGGAGAAGGACGTGCCTATGCCAATCTCGGCAATGCTTATCGCTCCCTCGGCAAATTCCAAGAAGCAATAAATTACCACAACAAACACCTGAGTATTGCCCAGGCAGTCGGCAACAGGGCCGGAGAAGGACGTGCCCATGGCAATCTCGGCAATGCTTATCACTCCCTCGGAAAATTCCAACAAGCAATAAATTACCACAACAAACGCCTGAGTATTGCCCAGGAAGTCGGCGACAGGGCCGCAGAAGGACGTGCCTATGCCAATCTCGGCAATGCTTATCGCTCCCTCGGCAAATTCCAAGAAGCAATAAATTACCACAACAAAGACCTGAGTATTGCCCAGGAAGTCGGCGACAGGGCCGGAGAAGGACGTGCCTATGGCAATCTCGGCAATGCTTATGACTCCCTCGGCAAATTCCAAGAAGCAATAAATTACCACAACAAACACCTGAGTATTGCCCAGGCAGTCGGCAACAGGGCCGGAGAAGGACGTGCCCATGGCAATCTCGGCAATGCTTATCACTCCCTCGGAAAATTCCAAGAAGCAATAAATTACCACAACAAATGCCTGAGTATTGCCCAGGAAGTCAGCGACAGGGCCGCAGAAGGACGTGCCTATGGCAATCTCGGCAATGCTTATCGCTCCCTCGGCAAATTCCAAGAAGCAATAAATTACCACAACAAACACCTGAGTATTGCCCAGGAGGTCGACGACAGGGCCGGAGAAGGACGTGCCTATGGCAATCTCGGCAATGCTTATGACTCCCTCGGCAAATTCCAAGAAGCAATAAATTACCACAACAAACACCTGAGTATTGCCCAGGAAGTCGGCGACAGGGCCGGAGAAGGACGTGCCTATGGCAATCTCGGCAATGCTTATCACTCCCTCGGCAAATTCCAAGAAGCAATAAATTACCACAACAAACGCCTGAGTATTGCCCAGGAAGTCGGCGACAGGGCCGGAGAAGGACGTGCCTATGCCAATCTCGGCAATGCTTATCACTCCCTCGGCAAATTCCAAGAAGCAATAAATTACCACAACAAACACCTGAGTATTGCCCAGGAAGTCGGCGACAGGGCCGGAGAAGGAGGTGCCTATGGCAATCTCGGCAATGCTTATGACTCCCTCGGCAAATTCCAAGAAGCAATAAATTACCACAACAAACACCTGAGTATTGCCCAGGAAGTCGGCGACAGGGCCGGAGAAGGACGTGCCTATGGCAATCTCGGCAATGCTTATGACTCCCTCGGCAAATTCCAAGAAGCAATAAATTACCACAACAAACACCTGAGTATTGCCCAGGAAGTCGGCGACAGGGCCGGAGAAGGACGTGCCTATGGCAATCTCGGCAATGTTTATGACTCCCTCGGCAAATTCCAAGAAGCAATAAATTACCACAACAAAGACCTGAGTATTGCCCAGGAAGTCGGCGACAGGGCAGGAGAAGGAGGTGCCTATGCCAATCTCGGCAATGCTTATCGCTCCCTCGGCAAATTCCAAGAAGCAATAAATTACCACAACAAAGACCTGAGTATTGCCCAGGAAGTCGGCGACAGGGCCGGAGAAGGACGTGCCTATGGCAATCTCGGCAATGCTTATGACTCCCTCGGCAAATTCCAAGAAGCAATAAATTACCACAACAAACGCCTGAGTATTGCCCAGGAAGTCGGCGACAGGGCCGGAGAAGGACGTGCCTATGGCAATCTCGGCAATGCTTATCACTCCCTCGACAACTTCCAGCAAGCATGGGTATATTACAACAAATTCCTGAGCGTTGTCAAGGAAGTCGGGGACAGGGCCGGAGTAGGAAGTGCCTATGGCAACCTGGGCAGCGTTCACCAATCCCTCGGCAACTTTCAACAAGCAATAGATTATCAAGAGAAACACCTGAGCATTGCCAAGGAAGTTCGCGACAGGTCCGGAGAAGGAATTGCCTGTTGCAATCTCGGCATGGCTTATTGGTCCCTCGAGGAGTTTCAACAAGCAATAGATTACTTAAGGCAATATCGAAGTATTGCTGAGGAAGTCGGTAACAAGTTCCTTGAAGGAGACGCATATCGGAGGCTGGGAAGTTGTCTTTTAGAGTTAGGTTGCTGGAATGAAGCTTTATTTCATTTTATCACCAGCGTAGAAATCCTTGATGCTATTAGGGACAGTTGCATTTCGGAAGATGTACTGAAAATAAGTTTTCGTAATCTTTGTAAACAGGCCTACAGTTGTTTATGGCAAGTTCTAGTAATGCTTCAATTGACGGATGAGGCTTTATACGCTGCCGAGAAGGGACGAGCACAGGCCTTAGTAGATGCGTTGAAAGTAAATTATGGCTTAACATCACTTTCACTCAAGTCAAATGAATCTGAAGAAGAACTCAAAATCATTTTCAAGAAGATATCTGTTTCGACAGTTTTTCTAGCAGTTCAAAAAGAAACAATCAATATGTGGGTCCTGAGGAAGGAATGGAAAGCTATTTTTAGGCAAGCGGAGCTTAAAGTTGAAGGTACGCACGAAGATTATTTTGCTGTACTTTTACAAACTACCTTGAAAAACATTAGGGCTGGCGTCGATGTTCGGTGCGAGAATCGGTCATTGGATGAGCGAAAGGATAACCAAACTTCCAGCACTGAAAAGGATGATCAAACGTCGGAGCTGTTGCAGACTATCGACTGTTTTAAGCCACTGTATGATGCAGTCATTGGTCCCATCGAAGACTTGCTTGATGGTGATGAACTCATTGTAGTCGCTGATGGCACTTTGTCCTTAGCTCCTTGGGCCGCGCTAAGTGAATCTTTAAGGATCCGCACAGTTCCCTCACTGACAAGTCTGAAATTCATCATAGATTCTCCAGATGAATACCACTGTAAAAGTGGCGCCCTGCTTGTTGGAGATCCATGTCTGAGGAAAGTTACAAATAAAAGGGGTTATCCTATTTATGATCAACTGAAATGCGCAAAAAAGGAAGTAGAGATGATTGGAGAATTTCTTAAGTGCCAACCACTGACGGGAGAAGCAGCGACCAAAAAAGAAGTTCTTCGCAGAATAAATTCAGTTGCTTTGGTTCACATTGCAGCACACGGAAGTAAAGAAACTGGTGAAATTGCTTTGGCTCCAGACCCTTGCTGGGGATCCAAGATTCCTGAGGAGGAGTATTTTTTGAGAATGTCTGATATACAAGCTGTTAAACTGAGAGCCAGGCTGGTTGTCCTTAGTTGCTGTCATAGTGGTCAAGGAGAGGTCTCGTCTGAGGGTGTGGTCGGTATTGCTCGGGCTTTCTTGTTTGCTGGTGCTCGTTCCGTGGTGGCGACACTCTGGGCAATTGATGACGAAGCAACCCTGGAGTTTATGAAAAGTTTTTACCAACACCTGTGGGGTGGAGAAAGTGCTAGTTCCGCTCTTCAGAGGGCCATGAAATGTCTCCGGGACTCGGACAAGTATTCTGCACCAAAGTACTGGGCTCCATTTGTGCTGATTGGCGATGACGTTACGATTGAATTTGATGAAAGTAACTGCGAAAGTCGTAAGTAGAAGAAGTATTTTTTTTTGTAAATTTTTGATTTTCATTGTCTCGAATCCCAAAAAATATGTTGTAAAAATAAGAATCAAAAAGCTTCTATTAAAAAAAATAAGATAATTGGCAGATTCGTTTGTAACTAGGAAAGCAAGTGCAAATCTTGAAAAATAAGAATGCAATGGGTGGCTACTGTTCGATTGCTATGGATTCACTCAATACGATTCCACTCGTTCCAAACTGTTCACAATTAAATAAAAAAAACATGGAACACGCACTTCAATGTTCTTAAAGAATCTGACCACCCACTTTGCATTTCGGGCCTATGTTATTGTTATTATAAGAGATATGATTATGATACATTCCATTATTTAGTCAAAGATGGACAATTCAAGACATCAGCGACAGAATGTAGCTCCAATATTTCACAAATGCCAATTACATAGAAAATTGAATAACAGTGAAAGTCTTTTTGGACAAATAGGGAGCCTCAATGCAAAAACCGTAAACTGCCACTCATAACTTTCTCCCCCCTCCCCCCCCCCCCAACGACCCCCAGTTATAGGACCATCTGCCTGTAAACAAAACAATACATCTAATTATAAGCCCCCTCCAAATGCATTGAAATTGATTCGATTTATGCGATTTATTATGGCGTTTTGAAGCTTAATTAAAACCAGTTAAATGCAAAACGTACTTTGATCAACACTGCTATAACTTATTTCGAAGCGCTTTTTCTATTCTGGTGATAATCCCCTTCGCATATGAGCCTAGCCTGAGTATCAGGCGTTTCTGGGGGGAAAGGGGAAAGATGGAAGCGAAAAAGTGAGAGAGCTAGCCTAGCCCCTTAGGAAGGCCTGATACTCAGGCTAATATGAGCCCCTCCGTTTATAAGTTCTCCTAAAACCACCTGCGAAGATGTATGAGCCCAGGACTTAAACGCTGCATTTGAAAAGGATGAATTGGATTTTCGGGGCAGTGAAAATGCCGATTGACATGCAAAGTGACCGGCTCAGATACTTATCAACCTATTTAGCGACGATGTTCATAGAAGATGATAATTTTAATTATTAAAATCATTAATCATTAATCATTAATCATTAATCATTTTAATCATTAAAATGATTAACGTCTTCGCTTTTTGGTTGGTAGATTTGGAGGTCAGCTGTTTTCAAGAATGATATTACTTATACATCTTTGGACAGCTGTATGGAAGCTAAAGGTTTTGCTATGAGCTCCAGTCAAAGTTTGATTTTACTCTGTACAAGGCTCCTATTTTATTTTATCGAGAATGGGAAATAAAATGATTTATCAGTTGGATGACTTAATAAAAAAGACATCATGAAAATCCTCTCGGTTAATCTATAAGTGTTCAAATTTTGCCTTATTTTGCTGTCAAGTTTCAAGTTTATCGCGTCCTCGACATCGTGCACTAATTGAAGGCGTTATTTTTCGGAAGTGTATTAATGCAGTATATGTTATTTTCTTCAGGTACAGAGAACGCTGATATGTGATGTCAAAAAACTTCTGAAAGAGTGTCTGTGTTTACACATACAAAAAAGGCTTCCCGTTTAAGAGACTGTGGGATTACAAGAACACATTTTATTGCCAGAGGGAATTTTACTATCGATAGGCCATTTTCACAATAACGTCATTTTACTACTACGGCTAGAATCCTTCAGGGTTTTGCTCTGTCGTGCAAATTAGGGCTTTTGTTGTTTAATATAAACCTCGCTAGGATTACCAAGATTAACTCTGAAAGGGAAAACAAACAAAAAAGATTCTGGTTCAAGTAGTAAAATCACCAGATCGTGTAAATGGCCTTTTCTAAATAATATTTAATAACTAAAAAAAAAAGGTTTAGTGTAACCCCAACAACTTAAGACTAATGGAACAAAGCAGCATTTAATAAATACGTAAACGGCAGTTTTTGACATGTGCTGCTTTTCGTCTCATGTTAGGGAATCCAAAACAATCTTGGAGTCTGGATTCCAAGCCGTGGATTCCTGATTCCAGGCACTTGATTCCAGTTTTTTCTAGAGGAACCTTGGATTGGATTCCAATCCTTAGTAGGATTCCGGATTCCTTGACCTGTATTCCGGATTCCAAAGCCCAGGATTCCGGATTCCACAAGCAAAAATTTCACGGATTCCATAATCCGGATTCCCTCACATGGCCGATGCTTTTGTTAACATTTTGTTATATATCGTCAATAATCATTTGACCCCAATGCAAGAGTGAGTGTAGTCGTGACTAGGACTATTGATGACAGCGACTGAGCATCAAAGTGAATTGTATATTGTCAAACTCTGGCCCTGATTTGTCAACAAAGCCGTGATGTTATTGGTCGTCAGTCAATAACAACAAAATACTTTTGTTCTAGAAGACTCTAAGTTCGAATGGTGAGTTTCGATCAGATCCGTCGTTTTTCGCTTTGACATCTGTCACTTTATAGTTAGTCCAACGTTCGGGGTTTGTTCAGTCAGTTTGTTCAATTTTTGACTTTAGATTAATGTTTGTATTTGTAACGCTTTATTGGAAAGCGTAAGATAAGCTAAGATAGTCAGTCCAAACTAAGAATGGAGGGCATCCGTAAACAAGTTTTTTTTTTTTTAAACTCTAACCAACAGCGTTAAATATTTGCACTGAACACGCGGCATAAACTTTTAAGGCCATGCCCACACTAATGTGTTATCAAAACGGGGGCACCCAACGAGAATATAGTTCAAAACCACTTAAACAAAGCATTGTTAAACGTATTTTGTATTTAAACGGTAGATATAGGCATATTTTTATCCCCTAAAAATTTTACATCTGTTGGGGATTTCCAAGCTGAAAGTCTACTGATTCGAAAATTATAGGGATCCAAACTTACCTTTTCGAAAATTGCAGCCAGAAAAAAGGCTCCCGAAAATTCTAGGTGACCTTTTAAGGGTAAAAATCTGTTAAAAATGGCATGGGCAATTATACCATGTTTCAGATGTTCGCAAACCCTAGGAGAGGCAGGCAAGCAAGAAATTTTACAACAAATGTTCCGAAGATTCTAGATCTCAAATCGTCTTCCGAACAGATATTTTCCGAAAAATTGACGTTGGGTGCCCCTGATCAAAACGCCTCCGGTTTTGGCGATCACGAAAACGGCAAGGAAACTATGGATGTCCATACTTGCGTTTAAGTTTCGTTTTCTACAGTCTATACTAAACTAGGCAAAACACATATCTGGAGACAAATGTGTTGAGGTGTGAAGTCAGCGCATTCGTAAACCTTTGTTTTTGCTCTTTATACTTACATAGCCGTTGACCTCCATTTTGAAAAGTCTCCACCTTTGAGGCCGTTTTATGAAAACATCGGCTTTTTTTATGGTTTTAGTGTGGACGAAAAGCCAAAACGCATTAGAGGTAGGCGTTTCCAAACAATTATGCACTAGTGGGAAGCCGCCATAGATTATTTAGTGAGTCAGTAAATCGAGCGCTAATTATTCGTATACTACGACGTGAGTGCAGTGTGATTTTTAATTGTTGATAACCCATGTATCAGAGCTGTGGTTCAGAATAGTTGCAGTACCTTTTTCGTGCCATTAATTTAATGCCAATTGTAATTGTTGTTTCACTGAGTTATTAACAGGCTGTTATCAAACAGATCAGTTTCAGATCGCTAGTCTACAACGTGCTGTGGTTTGGTGCTAAGAAACAACAGCAATCGTTCAAGCTATGACTGCTTTAAAATCGGACGGATGTTTTGTTTCCTTTACTATCGAGTTTTTCCAGGCTATAGATTTAAAGCATAGCCTCGGTTATTTATATCACGTCACATAAGGACGTAAAGTGCTTTTAACTGTTTAGGCTTAATCCCAGTGCGTTGTGTGAGTGGCACAGTGATCACTAGGTTTTTGATGTTAGTACCCATACTTTAGTAATGTTGAATTAAATTTAACCTAAATAAAAGGAGACGTTAAGTGCAATTGCTGATCTCAATGATTTCAAAAAATATTTCAAAAGGACACTTATCCTTTACACTTCCTCGACAGAGGCCCTTAAGGCATCGTGGATTAGGGATGGTTTTTTTCCTTCAAGTTTGTCGTCAATTCTCACCCTGGGCACCCGTCTTAGTAGCTAGAAGCTTATTTCCCTTTTTTTTTTCAGAAAGAATAAATTGTGGCAATTTTGAGTGCTATAAGGAAAATGCATTCACTAGTAATAGCTATCGCTAAGTGCCAACGAGCAAATATTTTTCCTATACGCTCGCTGTTCAATTTGTTTAGAAATGTGAGTCATGAATTACCGTAATTTACGACAAACAGTTTGAACTCAATTCCATTGCATAAGCGAAAATTACCTTGAAAATAGTGAACTAAACTGTTCTACTGCATAAAGAATTTAAAAACGCGACTTTACATAGCATAGTTTTTGAGATATTGAAGTTCGTGTTTTTGTCCGAAGTAGCGCACAGATCATTTTGCGTAAAATTTAGGTTACGTACACTAAAAGGTCAAGCAACCCTGTCAGCTCAAGACAAACCGCTAATGTCAAATTCTATCAACTACGGGCTCCAATATCTTGAATCCCTAAAATGTACTTTTATCAGTCCAGCTAAAATCTATTCAGAACTAGGACTTTAATATGCAACCTAAGTGGATCCTTTTCAAAAAAAAAAACAAAAGAAAAGAAATAAACGAAAAAACATCTTTGCTTCTTCGCCTATCCCATGTCTGCATACAAATATTTCAAGCCTAAGGCTACAGGTCAAAGTCACACTCATTCACTATGTAGTTTCACTACCCTTTCTTCCTGTTGTAGCGTTAGCCGAGTACACGCGCACTCTAAGGACTTTTTTTTAATATATCGCGTGTTGCCTGTGCGATAATTCGTTTACCCAATTTCCAAAAAAGGAAATGAATTAATAACAAAACCCGTAAGCTTACAGCATAAATTAACCTGCATGAGGCTATGCCCGCATTTAATAGTCTGTTCAGGGGTTCACAGTAGACAAGCTTTTGAGCGACGCAAGTCAACCGGAATTACACCTTTTGCATTCTTGGGCAGTGGATTTGCTTAAAATTTCGGACAAATCGTCTGTATGAGAGAAAACGCCCTTGGCATTTCAAACTTGGCAGCGCCAAAGCATGTTAAAGAAAATACGTCTCACTTCCGGTTGAAGCGCGTGGCTCAAAACACCCTTGCTTAAGCTCCCTGATAGCGTCCGTCCACACATGAATGATCGTAAGTGGGCTGATATTCTTGTACAGTGTAAACAGTCGCATTTGTGGACAGTTTGAACCCTTGAACCAAGCTCAAGCCAGAGACCAAACGTGTCCTTCTGGAATTGAAACAGTGTTACGCAAGGTATCTACGGCCTGGTCCATCCCGACGAGATTTTGGTTGCTCGTTATCTGCCATAATAGCGCGTTTTTTGGCCACCAACGAAATCCCCAGTTCCCTCGCATTATGTTACTACTCAGTTCCACAACTACATGAACACTTAAATAAAAACTTTTCATTTGAATATCTACTCTTAGGGTGCGTTTTTTTGGGAAAATCCAAATGTGAATTTCCGAATCCAAAAACGTATTTTGCGTTTTTTGGGCAAATCCAAAAACGGATCATGAATCCATAAAATCCAAGCTCGGGGTGGATTCTTCGGATCAAATCCAAATCCGGATTTTTGAGATCCACAATCTGGGCGTTTAATTGTTTTTTTTTTTTCTATTCAAATTATTGGTAAACTGTTTTTAAACCCTTACTTGTGATTTTTTTGGTACACATGTAATGTCTGCTTACGCCGGTTTATTTTCCAAGTAATTTAAAAAAGAAACAATTCATCGGATTCAGTTTTAAATTCTTATAATTTTACTACCCTAAGGAGTGTATTCTATCCGAGAAACGTTTGTGTTTCAAACCGAAATATATTCATTTCGTATATTCATTTGTAGCTCATGTTGCTTTTTCTTCTTGTCTTCGCCATGTGGATCAGTTTGTTTTTTTCCCACGAGGAGTACGAGGACATGCCGTTGTCATGGTAAATGATCCTTTTTCGGATCTTCCGTTTTTTTTGGGTAGTGAAGAATCCGTATGATCTGAGATCACAAATCCGTTTTTGGGTTCTCCCAGAAAAACGCACCATTAGTGTTGGTTTTATAGTTTGGACAACAAACGGGTGTTGACCTTACCCTCGAAATTATTTTTGGACTCGCCCCAAATCTCTGTCAGTTTTAACGTCCAAGATGCCGGGAGAGTATTAAACCCGAAAACAGTATTATCGTTCGCGCAGCAAAATACGCCTCCCTTGCAGGCTAATTGACAGCACGTCACGAAAACCTCCTTCTTTTGGTGCATAAAATCGGGCATGAGGCAATGGAACTAAGGTCGGTCAACTTTTCATTTTTTTTTTTATAAACACTACTTTAAAAATGCAAATGTTACGTTGCAGCCGGCGGCCCACGCATCGTCTAAACCAGCAGCACCAGGCGCCATTCTTGACACCTTTCCCTGCGGAGTAAACGTGTTTCCCTTCTCAATTGTTTTGAGTTTCTACTGGGTTCTAATTGTTTCCGGAACAGAGGGGAGACTTGACTTTCTCCCAACGGTCTATTGAGAAATTAAAACAAATAATACTGTGAAAACAAAAGGTACTTTATTGATAATTTAGACATCCAAAACGTCCTATAAGAAGGCACTGCTTCTTCTACGCACACGGGCGTGCAAGTAGATAAACCGTATCCAAAATTGCACAACGGATAATGGCTGCGGAGGGGGGGGGGGAGGGGGAAGATGATAAAGAGTGTAGGGTGGGGTAAGGTTTATGAAAGCGCTGCTTTAAGGTGATTCCCTGGTTTTGCACTGCGCATCTCTTACTGCGCATAACAAGATGGCCTCCGTAAAAAAGAGCATGTGAAGTAACTGAACATCATTAAAATAAAGTTGACCGAAGAGAAACGCTATTGCAATATTTGCTGGCGGTTGTTTCTTGCCGAGGTGAGACTCAATGTGGTGGGAATGTGCATAACGTAAGCAGTAAGCGTGTTGCTGAGTTCGACTTCCTCACAGAGAACCTCGATAGTGGATGTTTAATTTGTGCTTATTCACTTTGATTTTCATTTAAACGCTTTCTTTATCAAATTGTGTCCTAAATGTGATATCTCGATGTAAATTCTGTAAAAACGGATTTTTTAATACTTTCTCCCCCCTTTCGCATACATTCTATTTTGAAACTCGCCCCAGTCCTCTCTCAAAAATCAAGGAAAACGCATTGGCGCGCACTTTCTGCAGCTCTACCGCAAAAACGAGTACGGTGACCCCCATTTTTTATTTCATGATTTTAATAAGGACAGTGCTTCCTTTCGGTGAGAAAAAAATTGGCACAAATCTATGTTCAGTTTTTTGGCAGTTTTACTAAATTGTGCGGATTGAGCTATCACGTGTCGAATAGCGCGTGTCCAATTTAATTCTACTTTGGAGCGTAAAGTAAAAACAAGGGCATTAAAAGGCATTTTTCTGGTACGTAAGTGGAAAAACAATACGTATAAGTCAAATTCTGTGCAATACCACATGCATCATTGAAAAAATCTTTCCTTTTGGCTAGTTTTGAGCTGCGCGCGGTTTTTGTTAAAGGGTCCAAAATAGCCGAATTTGTCAGCATTGTGACGTCAAAACGAGCAAGGTGACCCCCACTTTTTATTACCTTTTTATCATCTTCTTGACTTGTTACATCAGTGTACCAAGTTTCATCTACAATCTATATTAGGTTCTTTTACTAGGGAATCACCTTAACCCGTCACCTTCCCATTGTAAGTGTTCGAATCACAGCCGATTCTCTCCACCACACCCATGGCCGCGATAAGAGGGGATTCGGTTATTTCAGCACAAGGTTCTAACGCCGGTGGGATTTTGTGTTCACTACTGCCGTTTTCTAAAGAGTTTTTCTCTTTTTTCTCCTTCCCAAGGTTCGAGTCGGATGAGAGCAACTGGCTGATAGAGAATGCCGAAGGCGCGCTCGCTACAGGTTTAGTGGGAAAAGTACAAGTAACTGGAACGGGGACGGGAGCGCTAAGCAGTATCCTTTCTTCCTCAACGCTCTCTTCGCTTTGCGAGGCGGGGGATGTCTTATCGCCTTCCTCGCCGCCTGTCGCAGATTCAACACCGCTGGTCCATACTTCCGCTTTCGCTTGCTGCAATTGCGCTTGCGATGGCGCATGCTCCTCTTGTTCCTCGGACTTAAGACTGACCGGTGAATTTTGCTGGCGCATTTCAGCAAGCAAACCTTCACTTGTCTTTAGTTTGTCTTCATAAATAAGCAATTTCTCTTGTGATTGAGTCAATTGCTGTTTGCAGTCTTTGAGTTGATGCTGAAGCGTTAAGATGGTTGACTGCATGCCTTCAACTTCCTCATCTAGTTGGATAACGAAGTCGTTCAACTCTAAAACGGGATAATAATCAGTAACTTAAATTTTAACAATCAGAAATTTTAATTTCAGTAATTTTACACAGGAATCAATATCAGATACATGTAGATGCCAAAGGAATAGCCAGCGACCATTTTGTTGTCCATACCATCATTGGTACGACTTCGGCCCAACTGTGATTAGTAGCGTCACTCCAACAAGCCACGGTACACCTCTCTTTTCAGGACAATCAAGACTCTACAAACACGTGTTAACAACTCCATATGCTCACTCACTAAAATAAACTGCATATCACACCTCGAAGAGTAAAAAAAGGTCCCAGGCATCAACAAATCTGTAAAAAAAACCTTGGTTACCGCTAGTCTGCGAGCAAGCACAACTCTCGCGATTTCCAGTCGTAGAGCTTGCTTGCAGGCTACAATCGGGGAAACAATAGTTAAAACACTTTGCCATAAAGACCCTTTGTGACGTTTTGCACTTAAAAAGTAGCCAGCGTGGCAGGCGTTCGAAGGGGAAGGGAAAGTGAGAAATGAAGCTTTCCTTACCCCACCCCCTCCAAGCACTGTTAGGCCTCTGTACCAGCTGCCAGTAACAAACAACAAACACCACTGACAACTTGAAATGGAGGGGGGAGAGGAGAGGTTCAGATGTCTTGCTCTCCGAAGTACCCCATTTGAGGATAGTCTCAACAATTTTGTCGGCAATTGCAAGTTACCCAAGACAGACATAAATAAAGTAGAGTGTTCATTCAGCACTTGCCCACCGGCCACGGAACAAGTTGACTTTAACATAGCTATACAAAGAAGTCAAACGAATGCATAGTTGAGCGGAACCAGGTAAACTTGAAACTGTCGCCCCTGAAGTTAAACTAACATGAGTTTCCATGTAATTGTGATTTTTTCACAATGCACGTCACAAAGCCGTGATTTAAGTAAGAGCTTGTTACTCCCTAAAACAACAGAATTAACTTAAAAAGCCACGTCTTTGACCCAGACCCTAGAAGTGTACCAGTCAGAAAGCAATTCACTCTCACTCTTGTTAACTCAATTTAGAACAGTAGCTAGCTTCGCAGTATTGTCAGCCTCACCATCTTGACTCCCTTTCAGTTCATCGCCGTATTTTTTCTGAAGAGCAAGTTCAGCTTCCAGTTGAGCGACTCGTCCTTGCGACAACTGACGACCGAGCTCCTGATTTTCCTGGATCAACATGCGGCATTTCGCCATCAGTTTCTTACCAGTTACACTGTAAAACACAATTCACACAAAACCAGTTAATTTTGTTGTTCAACACTTTCACTCCCAGGACAGGCCAAACTCAAAAATTGACAAACGTCAAAATTTCACGTTTTAGAAATGCGGAAAAACAAACAGCACCATGTTAAAGGACAGCAAAAGTGGTTTCATTTGAATGGTCAAACCGTAGGGTTTCTTCCACAAATTCAAAGTCAGTTAGAAATACGTACAAAACAAGTAGAAACCACGCGGAAAGTAGTGCAAATGATGTTTCCTTTGAATGGTCAGACTGGAGTATTTAATTTATACGCTCATAAGTTAAAACCTCCTTCAATACTCCATCACTCACTGGAGGAGAGAAAAGGTTAAATAGAGGCTTCAGGTTAAGGCTCCATTACCAACCGCTGTTCGGGAAATGAGCCCGTGCTCCTCCCTCGAGCCTAGGTTCAAGGACGAGGACGACTACGAACGAGGACGAGATTTAACTTCAATTTTTTTCGTGCATTATTGTAAACTCGACCCCCCAGAAAATTTTTCAATGCACTTTTTTTCAGCGGAAAAGTTAGCACGATTATTAGTTTTTATTGAAGCTCCCGAAGGCATAATAATAAAACTTCTAACATTTGTGATAACTTGTTTTCGCCACTGGGACATTTTTGCTAAACCCCGTAGTAGAATGACGACGGCTACCACGTTTCCCGCCAAAATGACGCTGGTTCACGCGCGCGAACTACTTAGTAATAGAAAGGCTAGCATCACGTTTACGGCAAACGGCAAATGTTAATATTTGTACCACAAGACCAAGATTTCCATTCACCTGTCGTTTACTGTAACTATAGCTACACGAAAATCGGTAGATTCGCACCAATTCTATCCATAAGAATTGTTTTAAGCTGTTTTTATCTGCTCATTTCTCATTTTGAAAATTTCTCAACTTGAATCTCACGTTTGCTGTTTGCCGTAAACGCGATGCTTAATCTCTCTATTGAAAAAATCTCCTACTCGCAGTCGTTCTCTTGTCTCAGAACCTAAAAGTCTCTTTTAAGTACAGGAAGAACGGTAAGCACACCCGAATGTTAAATGTTACTTCACTTAACTAGTCAACCCCTCCATAACTTACTACTGCTTCTGTAGTTAAAGACGTCGCCAGGACAGATAAAAGTTTGTTTATACCTCTTTTTAAAACGTTTTCACCGCGAACTGAGTACCAGTAAAACAAAAAGTGGGTGAAATGACCGTAATTCCTCATTCATAACTGGCAATAAACGCACCGTCCAATTTGATCTTAACTGGTGCAAATAAAAAAGGTTCATAAGAGACGGAACGGCTCCGGTAGAAACAAGTGCCGGTTCTCAATGAATACTGGTTGGTTTTACACCTGCAGGTTTTGCCAGAGATTACACCCGAGAAAACACAGCCAAGGTACGTAACATCCCCGGGGAACAGGTGCAAGACCGTTTACACGTTGTTGTTGTTGTTGTTATTTTTCCAGACCCCACGTACCTAAAGATCGGTACCTTGGCGAGCGTTTACACGTTGGAAAGAAAAGAAAAGAAAACTGCACGTACGGAACCGATCTTAGAGGACAAAATGTTCCCTGTTATGGACTTTTTTAGGAACGAAACGGGTAACATGCAAACTTGTCTCCTTCGCAGCCGTTTTTGTCTCGTCACGCTAGGGCGATCTGTTCCTCGGTCATGCCTTCAACGCTCCTCCCCAACAGTTCGAAAGTAAGCAGCCATTTATTGAGGAGGAGCGTTGCGCGACGAGACAAAAACGGCTACAATGTAGATTCAAACGTATCGTTTTTGTTCGAGCCGTAACGTTCCGTTTCGCTCGCGTAAACGGGACTTTTCATCCGAATACAATCGGTTCCGTACCGCATTTTTGTTTCCTTTTTTTAATTAATGTGTAAACGCTTGTCCACTCTTCGGTACAGGTCTACAACATTTTTGGGGTGCTGATCTCAAAAGGAGAAAAACAACAACAACAATAACGTGTAAACGGTCTTGTACAAGTACGCAGGACTCCTATTAAGTACTCTGCCTTTTTGTACGTGCAAACAATCCGATGTCGTCGAGGACCGGTTCTTGTTTCCACCTGGGCCTCCAAAAGCGGACAACAGCAGAAAGGTTCCGTGTAAACAAACTGCTCATAAAAAGACCGGTCCCGTGTGAACAGAAGCGGTCCATTTCGGTATCATATCTGATCCACTTGGCACAGAAAAGACCTCGTGTGAACAGAACGTAAGAGGTCAGTGCTGTTGTCAGTAAGTCATTCAAGGTTGCACTAAAAAATCAGCAGCATCACCTGTCGGGTGTAAACTTCCAAGCACTGAGGTCATTCTGAGCTTGTTCCAATTTCTCCTTTTCAGAGTCCAAGTCTGTTTTCATTCGTTGAAACAACAAATTCACCGCAGGATCCAGCAATTTTGACCGTAGTTGTATTGAAGATGGGTTTTGAGCTTGTTTCAAATCGTGAATTTGGGTCTGTCGACAATAAAGAACAAAGTGTTGGCCTTGTTGCCTTCCTTTTGGTAGACAGTACGCCCTATGCAGCCTTAACTAACAGAACTTAAGCGACGTTGACAAACAAATGACAGACACGTTTGACTCTGATAAATGACGGTTCACCTTTTTAAAGTGGTTATGTCACGGTCTTTGCTATCTTTTTCAAAGCTAAAAAATTCATCACATCAGTTGAATTTAAAATTAATGGTCAAGTTTTGTTATTGAAGACAATAGGTACTGAAACTGTTTCCTGTCATCTGCTGCTAAGAATGGAAAGATGGACACGGATTGAAGCAAAAATCACCAAAAAGTTATTGTAGTTAGTGCTTGCTTAACTGTACAAGAGCATTTTCTGTATGAGTAAAAGCAATACGTTATGACTTAAGCACAGAATTGACCTACACTGTAAAACAGCAAAATATTCGTGACATGACCCCTTTAAAGAGAGCGAGCGACAACGAAAAAAATAGAGCCTTTTAGCTGGATTACAAAGCCACATTTGGGTCATTTTCGGAAATAATTAATACATCCCAAAGCAAGCTGTGTAAGGACTTTGGATTGAACCAAAAACGAAACTTAAAGCCTTGTTAAAAGTTAAAAAAACTCTAAGCCTTGTTGGGAGACAAAATTGATATAGAAAGGCAGTCTACCTTTGAGAAGCAAAGTTTTTCCTACACTGTAATTGCAGCAGTGTACCTTTTCTTCTTCTCAGTCTATCGATTTTCTACAGATTTTTACCAGTTTCAATCGGTATGCAAAATATAACAATTTCTGAGGTTATGAGTCATAATCGGAGAAGAGGAATATAAAATAGCCTGGTCTGTGAACATGGGAATTAAACAGAAAAGCTGACGAGGGGGCTGATTAAAACAATCTGCAAATGTTTTAGAGAACTTACACAGTCAAGAATCAAGTTTTAGTGAGTCCCACGAAGTACGCTTCATTTTTCAGAAGAAACAGTACCTACATTTTCTGGAGATTTACGTTCAACAGAAAAAATTGTTCAGGCATCAGTTTAAGCTAACCATAGTGAAAAGGCAGTGATTGAATGATAGTACTACATGTAAGGGAAGGCATGTAAAGATGGAGTGTCAATTAACATAAATCTTCAAAACCACAACCGTTGATTGAAACTGATAGCAATCAATGAAAATTGATAGTCACAATCCTCATTTGTGACTTTGATTGATTTCCAGTAACAACTGATTTATTACCAATGATTTTTATCGATTGTAACAATTTTGATCATGTAACAAAGGCGTGACATGCACATTTTGATGTGACATGTATAGTATTATAGAGAACACAACAAAATTCTTCATTTCTGTTCAAACAAAACAATAAATTCCTGCTTGGGAGCACTGCACTACACTGCAGAATCGGAGACTTCCGAAAATGACCCAAAAGACCACACGTATTATGCTGGATGCGGTGGATGCACTGGGCCCCCTTCAATTTTTCTTAAAGCACAGACTTAATAAGAGAGGAGAGTGTGAGCTCATGTTACCATAGTAGCAAAATTTCTGGATCTCAACAACCTTTCTTCCCAGCAACAGCCATTTGTATTGTTAAACGATGGAAGTGTAGTATGTGCTACCGTTTTGCTCTTGAGTGCAATCATACGGTCCAGTATAAGTGTCCGTGTATCAGCGAAAACGAGGTTAATTTCATCAAACACATCGACGAAACCTGTAGGCCTAGGCCTGACAGATTTATGGAACATTTCCCTTCAAAACAGATCTCCCCGTTGGCCGCAATTTTTCTTCCCCAGGCCACAAAATAAACTGGCAAAGTCAACGTATACAAGCAAAGTTACGCCTACCTTTATTTTGGCTTTATTTAAACCTGGTTCCACTTCTGGCATCATTTCTACACATTCGTTAATTGGTAATTTGCTTCAAAATCCTCTCGCGTTTTCTTCTCCACCTACGGCCCGGTAACGGCAAGTCACTCTCATTCCAACCACGTGACCCACAACGTTTCGTCCGAGTAGAACAATGAGGCCCAGCTATCACACAGGTGTTTCTTATTATAGTTAATCCAATTTTAAGATGTTAATTGCTAGTACTTGTGAAAAACTAGACATATATATCTATATTTGCTGTTAATGATTAATTTTACAAAAACAAATCAGCGGCTTGCTTATTCCCACTAGGAGATAACTTCATTTGTTACTAAAAGCTACACGTAAGAAAATAAATTTAACTTTTATGTCCCCATCAGCTTTGCAGATAAAAGTTAAAACTTTTAAGCTCAATTTTGTGTACGGTTAACTGAACATGTTGGTGATGCATAAGATAACAAAAACAATTATGCCAACAATCTATCCGCTGGATTTTGAAAAAGAAATTCGCGAGTTTCGTGGACAACTACAAGCGCTTAAATTGCCACCAATAAACCGGTCGAATGGGTTTGAAAACATCTTAAAAAGAGAGGATAAATTACAGGAAAACCTGAAACTTCTTGACATAACGACAACTTCAAAAAGACGCAAGTTATAAAGGCAAAAAATAAAGAAAAAGGCTAAGAACGTCGAGGCGGAAGTTTCTTCCAAGGTGAAAAAAGCCAAGAAGAGCGAGAAAGCACCTTCAGTGCGAAGAATTTCAGGTGAAATTACAAAGTCCTTCTTAGTTATTTCAAGTCTCAGTGGTTCAAGGTACACTCTACTTCAAACACAAGCATCAGAGGGAAGCGTTGGAAGCCATAATGGGCAAGAAACACATGACGCATATGATGGAAGTAAAAATGAAATAAGGTTCCATTCACCATAAAATAAATAAAGAAGGGATATCAACGAGGAATGAAAACACATCAATTCTATTCAATTACAGTAGTTACTGGATGTAACATATCGTAAAAGAAAATAGCGAAGAGTTTTGTCACAACTTGACTTAGCTCGCACTTGATAAATTCTTCCGAATTTTTATTTTAAACCTTGTCTTGTTATCTCCAACAGTGCAAGCAATGTGAGGTAGTGTTAAACTATGCACTTTTTGACTGAGTGGGAGGACCGGACGGGAAAATATTGGCTGGTCCTGACCGAAAGTCAAATGTTTTCCCGTCCGGCCCGACCTAAATCAGTCAATAAGCATATTTTATCATATGACCGTTGTGTTATTTTTCTGACAGAGCGAAAAAGCGTTCATGGCAGCATTTGCCTCGTTTCGTGCGCGCTTTTCTAGCAGGGCCTTACGCGTTTTTCCGGCCCTATCATTTCACGCGTACGGCCATCGGAACTCTTTTTTCATATGGTTTTCCAACGAAATTGCGCGCGAGGTCGTACGGATCACATGATAAAATGTGATGAATCACGTGACTCTACAGTGATAAGCAGATCTCGGTCTTGTGCGATCTTGTCTCGGTCTTCAAGCGATCTTTAGTTATTACCTGACTTTTAATCTCTTCTTTGAGCGGAAAGTTTTTACATTTTTACGTAAGAATTTCTCTATTAAAAATGAATCTTGTCCCCGTTGGGTAGAGCCTCCGACAAGTCTTTTTTAACATCGGGGTGACTTTTTCACTGCCGCAATAAAAAACGCCAACTTTGGTTCTAAAACGAGAGTAAAAAGGAAGATTGTTAACGGCAATATTAGTAATAATAAAAAAGTGAAAACCCAACTTAGCTATCAGTTGACTTAGAACAGGGCTCCTGCTTAGAATTATAATAGAAGTCATGTTACCAATCTCCATAATAATAATAAAAATAATAATATAATAATAATAATTATGATAAGGTAATGATAATAATAACGGTTTAATGATGTTTTTTCTACGGACGGAGTAGCTCTAGATCTACATTCATTGCAAGGCTATCTAACTAATGACATATATACATTTGTAATATGGATAGAAAATGAAAGTACATGTAGGTATATAAAATTTATATTACTAAGTCTTAAAAGCGATAAGTCAAACGAACATATATAAGTCAAAAACAATAATCTAACCGGGATTCGGCCGGAATTAAAAAAATTTACTCACAAAATAATGTTTTAGCATTAGTCTCAAGTTTGATGTCATTGGCAGCAGACTGTTGAATAACTTGGAGGCTGAAACTTGAAAAGTTCCTGTTTCAAGAGGCATGACTAGTTGCGGTATAGCACTTTAGCGTAGATCTCTGGTAGTTTGGCTTCTCCCCAGAGTTAAATAGCTCGGCCAGTGGGTATCATATAAGGCTCTATGAGTTGCTAGCAGATGAAATTCTGTTCTCACCCTAAGGGTTGATTTCCAGAGTAGCGTAATTTTTGCGTGTGTACGTGCGAAAAATTTACGTCCGCAAGTAATATACAGGCAATGCATGACGGGTCGCTCGTAAGCGTAGAGTTGAACCTCGATCAATTTCTTGTTTAAGTTCAGCACTTTTTATCTTGCGTCTACTTTATTTACGTGATTAAAATTTAGGCCGCATTAACGTGCGTAGCCAAAAACGCGTCAATGGAAATCAACCTTAACAGGGAGCCATCCTAACCCAGTAACATCAGTCATTTTGCGTTACGGTTGTTAACAAAAATTACGGCGCATCTTTGAACTCGCTGTGATTTTGCTTCAAGTTATATTGACAACCCGTGTTCTCTGTGGCACTTTTCTCACCCTCGCAATACAGTATGTACTGACTCATTGCCCAGCCTTTTCAGTTCTTAAATGGGGTTCTTATTGAATTCTAACAACTGGCATGAATTCTCGCGCTAATTGTGCAGAAGCAAAACAGTATACACTCCTCAGCGCCCGCACTAAGCCGGTTATAGTTAACTGCCATGGCAGGCAAAAGCCGGCACAGTGATCCAGTGTCATCAGTGCCTGAATATGAAAGTGTCAGAAAATTATACCTGGGATTTTCTCTGCTAACTCGATCAAATATTGCTTTCCATGAAGGTTTGTTTTTATGGAGTCTGCTCAAAAGCCAGCCATTGCACAAATTTTTATGTATCTAAGAAACAAAAGAGAACAAAATATATAAATCTATAAAAGAAATCTAGCTAAAATGCTAGATAACTAATCCAAAGGTGTATAGAATGCAAAAACATTTATATCGACTCCCAACATTTAACGTGAAAATCTGTTGTTTCTCCTTAAATTAAGTGAAGAGAATTTTTTTTCCTTTTTTGAGAGCAAACTTTACAAAATAGTAACTTGAATTTAATACTCATATTAAATGGACCCTTTGCAGCCAAACAGCAAAATCATTTTTTGCCATCATGGTACAAAAACACCGAACAAGAAACGCAATAGTGACCTTCAAAATAAAAGAAATCAGCCTTTTTAAAAAATGATGTACTCTTAGTTTTTTTTTTTTCTTGTCCCACGTCTCAGTTACACGGTGTCCCCAGTCGTCTCCCAAACTTATACTAGTTATAGCTAACGCTAAGGGCCAACGAGCAAAGATTTTACCTATACGCGCGCTGTTCAGTTTGTTTACGTCATAATAGTTACCTCACACTACCTTTAAGTTAAATCGCTTCGAGATTGATTCTGCCTTGGAACTTTCGCGCACATGTTCGCTCGAAAATAATGCATTCTCTTTTTTAAAGGAAGATATGATCATCGCAGTAGTAATTGCAATTTAAGCGATTGCAAATTAATCCGAAAAAAATTTCGGGACTTCAACTGGATTCGAACCTGAAGCCTCTGCTCGTTAGCGCTGCAGTGCTCCAACCAGTGGAGCTATGAAAACCCGTACATTGGGAGTAGGGCAATTTGTTGAGTTCATCTTAAAGGTACAGGTTCACGGTAAAGCGCATGCTCTTAAATTAGAATACTTTTTTCCAATTTATTATTAATTCTATCGGTTAATAATCCCACTCACATGTATCTCAGCGATCTCAGAGAGTATTTCAAAGTAGACGGGTATTTCAGAGTAACCTGAAGTAGGATGGAGGAGTCTCCCCAATTAGTAAGTCACTGTGCCTGAGCTATAAGGCCTGAGACTTTAATAAAGTTCATTATTATTATCATTATTAAAATCGCAGAAAAATTAGTGGATTATGCCCACAGTACCAACTTTGAATTTAATGTTGACCCGAAGGTTTTTAATTTCCATGTTTGATTAATTTACAGCTATTTGCAAATATTTCAGTTGATCAAGTGCAAGTGATTGCCTGGTGAGTGTGCAGATTGGTTCTTTGATAACATTATGACATGATCAGAGAATTAAGAATTTATATTGCGCAGCTTTCATGACGAGAAGATCTTATTGCTTGCATAAACGATACTGCGTGTCCTGACAGAAAAACAGCATTTTGATAAATAAGCATGCGCTGAACCGTGAGCCTGTCCCTTTAACCCGTGAAAGGAATGGAACATAGAATCATGATGTGAACTGGCATGGGTTCGATCTGTTGAGTTCATGTTTGCGATTCAAATAGAGTCGACTAGGCAGGAGTCAGCTGCGGTGCCATCTCATGCTTCCCTTCAGCGAGGTGTTTTGTCCCGTGTTACCGTTTAGCTGCAAGGAAACCAGTTGGCAACTACAGAACCCCCCAAAAATCCAAGAATACGACTGTTTTGGTTTTAGCTTCTACTCATAAACTAAACCTCTTTCGATTTAAGTAAATCTCCGTTTTGAAACAGCCAAGTAAACATCAAATCACCAATGCCAACTCATTCATTACCTGATCATTCAACTGTGATCCGGAGCAAGTAACGTAAAAGTTGCATATCAGGAAATCTGGTCGGTTACTTTCCCACAGCTGCAAATAAGAGAATACAACACACATACTTGACTATTCAGAAAACGCACGAATCTTTTTTTTGGGCTGTCCATTACGATTGCACACGATGATGGCGGATAGTGGAAGGTCCGATGACAGCGACGGCAACGCGAACATCAAAGGGACGGACCATTAGAAAACTTATGAGGGGGGGGGCGAAGTACAAACAAAATCTTCGCGCGAGGGAAAATGAGATTAAAAGAAAAAAAAAACAAATTTCTGCACGCCAATTAACCCTAAAAAATATTCATGCTATGGCCTAAAAGAAATTCATACAAGGAATGTGATAACGAAAAAAAATCCTGCGGCTCGAATATTCCTCACCCCCCCCCCCTCCCCCCCATAACTTTCCTAATGGTCCGTCCCAATAAAGCAACAGGTTTAATAAACAAAACAATTTTGCACGCTTTTTGTACATTTCCTTGCCGTCACTGAACGACTATGAAGACATTTAGGGAGTGAGTAATTTCACGTTTTATGGAGGACGTAAACAAGCAACAACGAAATTTTCTTTCTCTTTCTGAACTTGGATAAGGCTCTTAGGAATTCAACTCCAGGAGAGTTGGCTTACGTTTGACCAAATAAGTGAGTCGGAATAATCGCCATTAATATTGAAAGAACGCGAATTCAATTTCAAGTTCAAGCAACGTTTTCCCTGGCGTCGCCGTCCTCGCATCTTAATATAGAATCAGACGTTTACCCCGGGCAAACCGACAAACGTCAATTTTGACCACGTGATTAAGAACGTGGTAAAACAAGATAACGAAGGAACCGTCAGTTAATTAATAGTATGCAATAAACTACGAAGATAACCAGAAGGCTCCAGTGGTTTGCCTTATATACCTAAGTGATGGTTAATCAACGATATAATGTCAACGATGCAATCGAAATAAGTCCCATTATGGCTCGTGGTTGCGGGTAGGGCCATGTGATCACATCATCATATTCAATACATCGTCTACCTATCACGTAGCGTTGGTAAGTTTATCTCTTCCAGTATATCGCTCCGAGACCTTATTCAAAAGTCCGCGTTTGTAATAATGCGTTTCTCCATTTAGGTTTGATCAGTCGTCACGTGTTTTTGACCAATTAACCGACACAAGGTTGCAATCACGGTCAAACTACGGCTGACACCAGTGCTAGTGATCGACTAGCAGAGATGAAGTGGTTGGTGAGAGATACAACCTTTTTGTGAATCTTAAGATGAGTACTGAAAATGCACAGGTTATCCAAACGTCAGAAACTTTCCACGGCAGTTGTTTTCACTAATATACCCACCCGGAATCGATCATATTCCACTTACTTATGAAGATCTATAATTGCCGCATGCAGCATACGCAAGCCATTTTTTTGTTGTAGTTTTCTTCTCTTTAGGTTTATGATATATGCAAAGTCTCATTTCTTTGGACTTAAAGAAATATTTTTATTTTTTTCTAAGCTTGCGAGCCGGTGGAATCCTCCAAATCCTGCAATCTGGTTGGTTCTGAGAGCGGGCAGTTTTTCACGATCTTGCCCGCTAACCCGGCTGGAATCGTTGGCAGCTTCATTCGCAAGTTTGTTTGTTGTTTGTGAATGAGCAAAACCCGTGATTTTTAAACCATTTCTCTTTTAAAACTTGCGCTGTTATAAGCATTAGCTATGAAAAAGTGAATTTTATAAGTCAGACAAAAAATCTGAAGGAAGAATCAAGCAAGTCACCCACTCACCGCAGGAACACCACTAAAGTAAAGCAAAACAGGCGGCTCCTAATGTCGCTTCACTAGATTTATAACCTACGCTGTAAATACTGCAATCTTGCTTTTATGCACTGTTTATTCGACCTTTTTGCTCTGTTTGTAGTTTTGTTTTCCCTTTTTGCTGTCTGAATCTAGATTCTGCCGTTTTTCATTGAATTTTGCCTAGCTAGGTTTCTACTTTTCAGAACTAAGGTTGTTGTCATTGTTCCCGATTTAGCTTTTAATCAGACTTAAATGAACAACTCGAATCATAATTCCAGCAGTCGGTTATCGCCATTTTCATTTCTTTGTTTTTATACTTGTTACCCATATCGCCTTCTTTTAGTCGAATTCAATTCAAATCCTTAAGATTGGTATCATGTGTAATTAGCCCTTTTTATAAAGCCTTATTTAAAAAAGGTAATTATTCAGCCAAAGAAAATCTTTGCTGTATTTTTTTTTCCTGTGGCATTTAACATCAAGTTCGTCAATTCTTGTTGACACTCATATTATGAATTGTCTACCAAGACACAAAAACCTTTATTCTAGAAGAGAGCTTAATTGTGATAATATAAATTGCAAGATAAAAATCATGTTGTAATGTTTTGTTTTGCACGAACGCGTCCTACTTCAACACACATAGGTTAGAGGCTGAAGCAAAGTTTTCCAGAACTGAAACTTTTAAATCTCAGGTGGAAAAAAAATAAAAATGTTATTCACCGGCCTGGGTCAGTCCCTGGGAGAAACTGTGCCCATGGGCGGTACTCAAGATTCCCCCAATACGAACCTACTATAGCTGGTGAATAACATATATGTCTCCCAAGGATGGCCAATAAAATCTCACCTCGTTATGAAGGGAATGCAAAAGGTCCACAAACCACTGGAAGGACTCAGTATGCTTACACACCCACAAAAAATACAATCGCTTTAGCTTGATATGCCGTCCACCAGCAGATGTTAATGTTCTGAAGACCAAGAACAAAACAACAATAATATTTGTCATCAGTGACGCACACACACTTTTTTGTTCTTACCACTTTTTCAACATCATCTGTGATATATTTAAATGAACAGACGTACGGAAGCATGATCTATTTGTTAAGTGCATCATAGACAACAACCAAAGAAAGCGCTGAAAGAACAGAGATAATCACTTTAAAAGTTAAAAAACCTTAGGATCATAGCCTGCCAATACAGCCGTCTCTCCTCGCTCCTCGCCGCTAGGGACGAGTTTACGCGGAGCGAGAAAAAATGGCTGTATTTGCAGACTATACTTACCACTTATCACATTATTTATTAAGGGTATTTATTTATGTATTTTTTAGGTTAAAATTCCTCCACTCAATACGCGAAACAAAGCGAGGGTTTTGAAATTCAAACTAGGGACATGCCTGCCTCGACCTCTGAGAGAACCTTTCTACATCTTACCTGAGTTCATTGATGATAGCAGCAAACGGAGTAACACCAATCCCTGTCGCTATACACACGCTGACATCATAACTCCAAATATCCTACAAATAGTTGCACTCGTTTAGAAGAGAATGATCCACTAGAGATTTCACCATTTTAAGGGGCATCACTGAAATAACCCCCAGGCCGAAAGCGATCGAGTAAGGACCTCTTCGAACTCAGAGAACGACGCTTTCTCCATATTGAGTCTATTGACGGTGTGTCCCTACCCGCATGCCCTAGTACATTAAAGGAAAGTCAAAGTAATAGTTTATACCCATTCGTCCCTGAGCCGCCCGTAACCGCCCGTGCGGATCCACGTTCCTTCTACGGCTGGTAGCGTCATCATTTTTAACGGTCAAGGACAACTTAGTCCGCTAACTTAAGAGATCTTTCAAACCATGGACAAAAAGGCAAAAAAACCATTCAACATTGACCCGAAACAGGAGCCCTAAAATTTCCATGAAAATCTTGTTCCAATACCCACCTACCTTTCCTTTCATCTGATCCTAAGATTCTAAGAACTTTCTCGAAAACTTTTCATACCAAATTGAAGCCACTAAATGCCCAGCGAAAGAAAAAAAATAATGTGGCAAAAAAAGCGAAAGAAGAGGGGAGGAGAGAAGGCGAAAATAAATAGTCAATACCGCTGTGTTGTTGTTTTTTGTTAAAACCCGAAAAAGAAAATTTGTTTTCTGCGCGTGCCCGGACTTCCCAAGTTAATATTTTGCACCTGGATCAGAAGGCCGAGAAGTGTACGACATGTAAACAGCTTTGTGGTACGTTTTAGCTTTTTACAGCAAGACGACCAACAAAAAAACACCCAACTAGCTTCAAAACGCGTTTTTTCGGCAAAATTCCCAGAGGCAAATAGGTTAACAGGGAAAAAAAGTTGATCTAGAAAATTTAGCTCGTTAGTCCCGTACTGTAACCTTACCATGCATGGGCTTCCGTAAGGGCCATCAATGGCTATTCTTTTGTTCCATATGAAGAAGAAAAAAGATAAACTTTTAAAATTATTACGTATTGCTGTTAGATCTATAAAGAGATTTTGTTTTGTTTCCTTGTTTGTTTTAAAGGAGAACGCTACTCTAAATGGCGACAGGTGGGAGGAAAACAGTTCAGTAAGTTCCGTTTAAGGTACTAAGCTGATACACTGCTGATAAGCTAAAAAGTTTTCAAGAGCAAGTTAAGAGGCTGTTATATTGCAAAATCTTTATAAGTTACATTAGCAAAGGGAACGACTGATATACACGGACACGAACCCCTGGGCCATTTTCAAAAGTTCCATTGCAGCCATTGCTTTTCTTAACATATCTCGTCCATTCAGGCTAGCAAAAGGTGTTATTTATCATAAAGAATACTGAATTACGTGTACGTGAGAGGTTTTGAGTGTTTTGATCGGCTGCATGTTGAGGGGGGCATTGGGGGGTACCTGATACCGCAATACCGTAAGAAAAATTGGGAAATACCGATACCGCAGGTATAATTGGTCACGTTCTCTACGTGTTTGCCACGTCAAGCATGTATTCACCAGAAATCAACCTCAGACATTGCGAGAAAACATGAGAAGACCTTGAATTGATCAGTTCAATGATTGAAAAGCCCAGTTATTACCATTAAGTCTAAAGTCTTTAACTTTTATTAACCTGTTCCAGCTTACTGTGGTTCGTGCTGCATATTTTATTAACCCGCTGTATTAGACAGGAGAGTGCAAATAAATGGTACCGCCGGCAACACCATGAAGGATCTTCTCTTACCGAATACCGTTAACAAAAGGATGAAGGATGAAATACCGCTTGAAAAACAGCTCAATACCGCAATATCGTAAACCCCCATGTCCCCCTCCATGTTGCTTAGCTAGTTCTGAGTTGATTTGCATTATAACCATAAGGGTTTAACTTAAAAGCTACACTCTACCTACTTTATCTGGGATGTCAGATTAGAAAAGGATTTTCCATTTTCTATTCCACAATTGAAGCTTTTCTTGTCTTCTTCTGCTGACGCTTGAAGCAATAAGTCCGTAAATTTCTCTAGGAAAAGTACAATGAATAACTAGCCGTGAGAGCTGACTTCCTGGGTCATTAAGTATCAATCTATCGTTTAAAATTTCACGTTTTTTGTTTGTTTTTAGTCGCTTTGCTTTTGTACTTACCCGTCCAATTTCCCAGAGTCTTGCAGTGAATGGAAAATGAGGGATCATCCGACACGGGACACTGTAGTCAGAAATAAGACGTAAGTGAGGTACGTTGAATCAGTGTACCCAACACTTTGCTCACAGTAATGTGTACAAGTCTTTTACAAGAAAGATGAACTGTAAAAAGAATAAAAATTAAAGCCTACCCGCACCAAAACGCATTAGTTAAACGGCTGTGGTTTCTGCAAGGCCAGAACGGTCCTTTGTATGGATTACTTTTATAAGTCAAGATTGGTTGTTCAGGTTCCGTAAGGTTGCAAAAGATTAACGTTTTCTTTGGTAGTCGTAGTTCTCTTTACCTAAGACGGTTGCAACTCTACAATCGACGAGGGTGTTTGATTAGTTTTATACAGAGCCTGAAACGTGAAGGTCACAAACAAGACCATCATCCCATGATGATTGTCCAACAGTTGATTGTTTCCAGTAAAAAATGAAAGCCACAGTAGCTGATTTACTCACCTTAGTCAGGGTAAACGGGTGCCACTCGAATGCAGACACATCTGAACATTTAATAAAGACATACTAAAAAAAAAACAACGTGTATGAAAACAAGAGTTCATTTTTAACGATATTATTTTAAGTGATAAATGATTCTCGTCAATAATTTTTTTTAAATAAATCTATATATTCTAGATGTCTGACAAGGAAGACCACCTGGATAGATGGTGACGACATCACCTGTCCCGCAGCAGCACTAAAATTACGTTTGCTCATTTTTACTTCCACGACTCCATCGCTATGTTGAAAAACCTGTAAAAAGTTTTAAGAGGTAATTAACAAACATAATAGATTGTTACAAGATTACTCAAACGAGGGAGAATGTCATTTTTAACGCGTGACCCAAAAGCGGCCGGAGACGTTCTGTTTTTATCACCTGAAGAAGATCCACGTTCTGCAGACTCCTAAAAGTCCGAGTGAGCCGCTCCATTATGTAGATGAAAAGAGGCACTATGCACCACTTCCAAGCCTGAAAATGACAAAAAAAAACTCATTAGAAATAGTTTAATCCTTTTGAAGTTCACAGAGAGTTATTTTAATTAACAGAGTTAAGTGAGTTTCACGAGAATGCGCAGAAATCACAAATCTGCTTCTTGATACACCACTGGGTCCGTATTGAAGACAACAGGATGTGCCACTTTTCTCTCAACGAAAACGCATTTCTCTTATGAAATTTCCGCCAGTAACCCTAACGTTACCAGAACTTTATCCGCCATGCTTTCAAATCTGGTTGAAAGCATGACAATATACAATCAAATACAAGATTCCCTTTTTCTCTTTCAAGCAGGCTTAATCTCCTTTCTTTGAAAAATTTGTTTCATTTGATCATGAACAAACTTTCTAAATCTCCCTAGAAACTATAAATGGATGCATAATTTTAAATATCTGCCCAGCTTGTTTTCGAAAGCCGAGTCACATTTAGCACTGGTCTTTTCAACAAAGCTCATTTATTTATCAGCCCGAAAGAAATACCTCTGCTTCATCAGCTTTAAATACGGGATCCTCAAAACACCATGTCACATTACTGTTGTTACCACTAATGTTATTACTCTTTGTTAGTTTACATCCGGGAGAGTGTAATTCCAGGTTGACTTGACGCTTTATAACTCTCCTTAAAACAAAAAAATAGCCTATTAGTTACAGAATTTCTAAATACATTACTTTATAGGTAGTATAGCTCCTATCATCGCTAATTGGACGCAAAATAATACGATCCACGTTAAAGAATAAAATGTTAAAACTGATTCCGTCTAGAAATAAAACAAATAATCCGTTCTTCCGGGTTCTCGGTCAGTAAGAATCCTCAAAAACCTCAGTAAATATCAGCATGGCACAGAAATGGTTGAGCGACAGAAATGACTAGTGCTCATATCAATAGTTCGCCCCGGAAAGGGGCGGGGGGGGGAACCAATGCATTGGAATTTAACTTAGTGAAGTGCACGGAGGTAGAGAATTTGACATCCTGAATGTCCCCAGGGTGGAAAATTTGACTCCGCCGCCATCTTGGATAGTGGAGGGGACCTGGGAATGAGTAATAAGTTGTCCGCCATCTTAGAAAATACCCAGTTGTCATTTGGATAAGTTTCCCGCGTTTCGACTTATTTTTTTCTTCGTGAGTGATGGCAGAACGAAAGTTAGGAGTATCTTGTTGCTTTTTAAACAAAAAATGTTGTTTCTAACACCAATCAGTGATCTATCTATGAAGTTTTATGACAAAGCAGCTTTGAGAAGAAATATTGGCACAAAACCTCATATCAAAACATGCTTTCTACTTACAGGTTTTCACTAGATACTGCTCTGCCACAAGTTTTCAATAAAGCGAAAGATAAAAAAATCACATGTACAGACATGAAAAAGTCCTGGAATTCTGTGTTAGATTCGCTAGCATACTCTAAATGTCCAATTGAAAGTAATTCTGGACCTCAATTACAAACATCAGTCCCTAGGCATTAACCTTTCTTGATGACATGTTCTGACATTGCACATTTTGTATTGCTGTAAATACTATGTGAAACAATTCACAGGTACTTACGGGAGTATAGTATGTGTGTTAAATTGCCATCCACGCTAAATATCTAACCAGAATATGTCTTCTTCACTTGGGGAAATGCACAAAGTTTGTGGGTGTCACCATATGTCACCAAGTAATTACTCTCTGGAGACGCTGAGTGCCGCAATTAATTGTTATAAGTGCCTATCATAAGTTCGCCCCAGGGGCGGAAATTTGACTCATAATGGAGAGCAAGGGTGGGAAAATTGACATTGAAAAACCTGAAAAAGTCAAATTTCCTGTAAGTTGCCGCTCCCCCCCACCCCTCCCCCACCACATCCTAAGGCAAACCATTGATAGGCGCATAAAGCCACGTGTACGGTAACTAACAAATGCGCATGCACGTTAATCTCAAAGTCCAGAAGAACACCACTATTTCATTCGCGACACAATAGTTACTGATGTTAACCTACCCAAAACCATGGACAAACAGCAGCAAAAAGAACACGATAAACAGATGATGGGTGTACCAAAATATCTCATACGATACCCGCCTATAAATCAAATAAAAGTTACACATTATTACATGGCTAGCCTGACGTATGTGTGTTTTGTCTCTGCTTAAATATTTACGCCTTTCAGATCAGGCAAGTAATCATGCATTCAATCCTTTTACGGTTTTCTCAAAAATAACACATTGGTTAAAAGACTGAGATCTAGTCAACAAGTTACAAAACTAATATAGATTCTTACGCTCACCTAACAGCAGGCGTTGATGTCACAATCTGTAAAATTGTAACAATAAATATGCGTTATTGACAAAGTCGTGTTCGGTGAAGATGGCTGGATATTGGCCAATTTCTCTTTCACCAATATACAGCCATCTTCACCAAACAAGCTTGCTCTATAAGGGATTTGATGGCTAGCCTGTTCCAGGCTCCGAGATAGTGGTGAAAAGTCGTTCAATAAAAGAAATGCAAAAAACGAGCGGGGGCTGGGGAGAGACCTTTCCCAAATTGCGCGTGTCTTATTTTCGCGTTGCTCGATTTAATACGTCCCCATTATACTCTCTGAGATCCTTGCACAAGCTATAATACGGCCAAAAAGATAACTTTTTCTTGCGGGACCAACGCGGGAAATCCGAGCGGGGAAGATGGACCCATCTTACCCACTCGGTTAGCCAATCAGAACGCACGATTCGCTTGTCTGCTTGTGGATTCATCCGTATAATAAAGAAGGTTACTGTCATTACTATTACAAGGTAACAGATTATACGAGAATTACCAGCAAATTACATCCTATAGTGCTCTATTAATCAGCCCTTGAATTGATCGATTTAACAGTACCAAGGGTCAGCACTAATTACACTTTGCATGGAAAAAAGTGGGGAATGCGAATTGATGAAAGGACCAACTGCCCTCCTTTCTCTGACTAACCTGGTGGTATTGCCGGGAAAACTCTCTGACTGACAGACTACTGACCGCGAAAACGGAGTGCGAAAACCAAATGAAAAAGCAAGTGCGTCGGGGAGAATTCATTGATTCCTTCAACGGAGAAGTACTTTGGAAACATGATATTGTAATGATTGTCTATACTTTAATGAGTAACAACTGACTGATTGAATGACTGACAGGCTGACTAGCTGACTAATAACAGATACGCAGGCTGAATGATTGGAAGAATGCCATTGACTTTCTGCCAAAAACATTTACATAAACAATTAGTCGCCTGAGGCGACGTCAATATTGGCGAATAGTCACCGAGACAAAGTCGAGGTGACTATTCGACGATATTCACGTCTCCTGAGGCGACTAATTGTTTTAGTATAATTACATTGATGATTATTCGACAAAATAAAATTATTGATCAATTTCCACTCTGAAACATAGCGCTCTATTTTCGACAATCATCAATTTAATTATACTAATATTGTTTAAAATTAATGCTTCAGAGGGTTATTACATTATACGTACCATAGAAAGAAGGACTATCACCATTAATAATCCTGTTAATCCTGCAACTGAAAAGGATATGCGATATAAATTTCATAAAGTGATTAGACTCTAACGAGCTGTGTCGTTGCTGCCCATTCCGTTTTATTGGTAAAGTTGGTCAAGCTTTTGTTTCAATAGTAAATAGCACTTCGAGACGACTCAAGGGAAACAACTAAATTTACTAATTTCTCCAGGGTCAAATCACTAAATGAAGCCCATCAAGAAAAACCTCCACGTGTACAAATTTATGATTCAAAGTAAATCTCGTCGCGAGGGTAACTTTCGCTGGTACTTGCACTATTGCCAACTAAGGTCATAGACTTTTGCAATGTTCTGCTTAGAGACTATTGGGGGGAAACACAAAGGTGTCATGTGACCCCGAAGTAAGGAGATCGCGTGCTGTTTGGTAAAAAAATATTGCAGCCATATCTTCAAAAGTTATGATTTATTGAACCAAGCTCAGTACATAAACCAGAAAACCTCTAAGTTTGGTCTTTGTTTTCATGTAAAAGTAACTCACATTATGTCACGTTTATAAAGCTAAGTGCGCCAGCCCAACCTAAATAATTTCAGGAGAGAACGTGTAAATAAAAAAACTCACCTGAGGTAAAAACTAGCTCTAAAGGCTCCTGAAAATAAATAAATAAATAAATAAGTAACTGAATATACCAACAACCAGGAAGTTGATTAACTAATTAATGAACAAGCTGTTTATGGGTCAGCTGATGGGTGATAGAGTCAAGTTAGTTAATAGTGATCGCTAGTGATTTTTTTCATAAGCACTCACTGCGTTGTTATTCATTGGTAGGTCTATTTGTCGATCATTTGTTTTACTTCTCTGCGATATCCGCTTTAATACAGCCTAACTTACCTGGTTATGATAGGAGGCAAAGTTTAAATCCCTGAACTTTAAACTGTAATTGACGGAAAATCTCTTGGCATTTATAACATGAGCTACAATGTGAGTACCTGATAACAGAGAAAAATATATTTAGCTTGGACAATTGCTTGAGTTTTTTGTTGGTTGAAGAAAAGAGGTTCCTGGAGGGAACCCAGAGCCTGTCGTTTCATCTGGTTACTGGTCATATGGTCTTTTGAAGCGAGGATCGTTACAAATTAAGCCGAGTGGCTCTGGGGACAAGAACGTACCAGTCGACACAATGATACCAATTGCGCATGCCTTGTGAAACCAGACATTTCTGTCCAAAACGCGTCTGAATACACAGCCAATAACCTGCAAGTATATCCATATTTAGGACAAATTAAATTTTGATCAACAAAGTAACAACCAAACGTCAGATTAAAACAAGGACCAAGTTTTAGAATTTTGAGCAGCTAACCCTCACTGACCCTCACTGGTTTGTTATTGTGGTTTACCTTCACAAGTGTTTCTAAAACAAGGACGCTTACCGCCACTGCCCATGTTATATGGCTGTGTGCATGCGTTAGGTGCTGATCATATCGCGTAGTTTGGTAGTGTGGAGGTGCTTCAAGTTGCTACATCGGTCTTAAATACATGTATATAACCTGCTCTATCAAATAAAACGAGAATGCTGCTACTGCTGATAATGATAATGATGATGATGATGATTTTCGGCTGTAATTAGTGTGACGAAGTCGTCTAGTAGTGAGCATCAGAGGTAAGAACGTCTGTAAAAGGCTTTGAACTCACCTTAGCCCTGATTAGCGCCAATGTATTGCGACACATGGGAAGCAACACAAGGAAACAATTAAGGCATAGAACCGAGGCTGAACCTCGCGACCAACACAAGCTATCCTATAAAAAAAGAAAAATAATAATAAAAATTGAGAGTTTTACTGCCTGAGCCTCAGTTGCGGACTAGTAGCAGTCAGTGGATTACACTGGGTATGATATGAGAATGCGGATAACACCCGAGAATTGCTTTATTCTTCAAATCATAAGAAAGACGAATCCAACAATTGCTTTAGTATTCATTACAATAAAGTTTAGATATAACGCGCACACTGACTGGTTGAAAAGCGTGCCTTCTGAGAGTATAAAACACGAAGCTAAAGCTGTCGCGCCATCTGTTTGTTTTCAAATTGTCATGTTGATAACGAACAGGGTTTTTTTGAGCCACAATTTGGCCGGATTTATTTGAGCATTTTACCTGATTTTTGGACGTCAAAAGTACATTCTTATGCATTCGACTTCACAGAACGTTTCGCTCGTTTTCCATTGTGATAGCATTTAACAGCTTTGACAGCTTTTTAATTATTCAACCAATCAAATCATTCAGTGGCCAATTCTAAATTAAAACGGAATGATTGTGATTGGCTTAAGCGTGCTAAAACATGCTTCGCTTTGATAATAACGTTTGCTTTGAAAATTAAAAAGTGATGCATGGGAAATTAACGGATTCTTTATCATCAAAAGTTATAAAACAAATAAAGAAGCCTTTGACTGTGCTTTGTTGTGTTGCAAATCTCTTAGCTGGGAAGCGGCTAGAAAACTCAAAAAGTAAGGAGAAACACGAGAAGTAGTCGAGTGTTTGTCCCTACTCTTCGTTCCTGCTCTAGCCGCTTCTTGTGTGCTTTACAACAAAAACAGAGCACAGTCAAGGATTCTTTATTTGTTTATTCAAATCTGCATGCCCGCCATGGATTATCCAGCTTTTCATAATGCACTACTAAAAAAAGCTGACCCATCACACCACTTATCTGTATGTCAAACTGGACATTGATAAAGGCAGACATCTTCCAAATCATGGTTAACGTCACCTGGTTATGACGCATTAGCTGGAACATTCATGCCAGTCAGAAATTTATGAAATATTTTAAATAAATAATAATTTGTATTAATTACAACAGCACTTACCCCCTAACATGGTGTACAAATATCGATACTCAGATGAGTATCTGTATTTGTAGAAGAAACGTAGAAACACCAGCACATTGATGGCAAATATTATCGCCTGCGAAACAAAGTTGACGTCAATAAAAAAAGTCATACTGCATTGGAAAGTCAAGGGGTTCAAACCACTACCTTTAAAAGCAAATTGGATAATTTACGCTTTCAAAGGAAAGACATTTCTTTCTTTTTGGATCCCCAGAGCTGATCAAAAATGACATTTTATGTACCAAAAACACTTGTTCATAGCTAACATTGATAACACTTCTCAGTCCTGGGTGATTATACGACTGCGAAAAATCTTATTAGGGTATTGAGAACTGAATGCTCATTTAGATATGAGTCACTTACTTACATGTGTTTTTGTACAGACATTGCCGCCCAATCTAAATTTGACGCGGGGCGTATTCTTTTAAAATCCGGGGACGACGGGGGGGGGGGATGCAAAAGAGATGGGAATGTTAGTCGCAAAAATAGAGGAAATTCTGATAAATCCCGGAAGAAAAGCAATCTGGACGAGACTCATGCTTTGAATGACCACAGACAACCAGCACATGAGAGCTGTAGTAATATTAATTCAGGTAGTGAGGCTGCAGCAGAATGCGTGGCCCTTCTTCCTTTCCACCTTTCCTCTTCTGCTTTCTTAATTCCTTTAGTACAGTCCTTAGTAGTGATACCTGGCCGCCTTAATTTATAGTAGACTCGTCCGGCACACGCCCTACCTGATATAATCCCAACAATCTGCAGTTTAGAAGAGACGACAAGTATCCGCACCCCTGTCAGACGGAAGTGTTCCCAAATAGGCCATTTCCGAGTTCCCCAGGCCTCTGTATCAAAACGAAGTTAAGTCCTCAGCCTTTGATATGGAAATGATATTTCATTCTCATGCAAGTAAAACTCATTTTCACAAGAAAAGTTGCGCACTTGGCCTCATTTTGAAAGTGAGGGTTTTTGGAACTCGGAAGTGGCCTATTCTAACGCAGCACTGAACCTTCGTCCAAGATAGTCGTGCAGTCGTTTAGTAAAAAGTGATGCGAAAAACACGCGGGGGCTGGGAAGAGAACGGACCTCGATTCGCGCCCGTCTGATTTTCGCTGTGCATAATTATTTTCGCGACCTCCCTACTATTTGAAAGCGTGACACAAGCTAAAGCTAACCTTTATTAAGATTTTAGTACCATTCGCAGGTTATTGCAGTTTTCACAATGCGCCCGTCGAAAGGGTAACTCGTCGCTCTCATTTCAGGTTGAGGCTTGCCTGTTAACCGAATCGACGATGCTGAAAAAACGTGTAAGATCTTGAACTTCGCGAATACTTAGGTATAAGGAAGCCAGTGAGTTTATTTTATGTGCGATTATATTTTTTGATATTATTTATTGTTTTTTTAGGCCAATCAGTAAGCTATGCTAGTCCCACCCGTTGCAAAACCAAGTGTGCAATATTTTTTGTTTTCTTTTCGCTGTCACATAATTAATGCACTAGAAGACTGATTAGGGTGTGGGCTCAGCTATAATCGCCGCGTTTTGTAAACACCTGGCATAGTTTCCTGACCAAGCCCTGCTTAACTACTGAAACTTCCTCTTTTTGATAAAAAAGACATAATTGAGCTACGCGTATAAACCACAAACAAACCAAGTTGAAATGTTCGAGCTTACTATATTCATAGATGACGGCCAGGGAGTTTACGAAAACGCTTTTTATTAATCGTTCTTAAATCATTACCACCAAATTTTGTCGACAATGCGTTATTTTAGTGTAATTCAATTTCACATTCATAGGTATACCTTATTATAAGCTATTATAGAGCTTACTCACAGTGCCGTGGCAGTTAAAGCGGTTTTAGCACTAATGTAGGACTTTATCAACTGAGGCAACTGAGTTTCAAAAAAAAAGATTAAAAATGAAAAAATTGAAGATTTACATTAATAAGCTTACAGTTTTACAATGAAAGCTTCAAATTAGTATATGTGTATGGCAAAATGAAAAAAGGGAAAATGGATAAAGATTTCATTGTTTTAAAAATACTTTCGGAACGGAGAACAAATTGACTGTTTCTGAAATGATGGTGATCGGAATTTTCAGCTGTTCCGGACCTGATGAATGCGTTACACTTTGTTATTCAGTGCACCGAAAACTCAGAGTAGGTCGACTGACCTAAGGAAATCACTTTCTTATTAGCTTCCGCTCAAAATTTAAATTTTCATAATAATACTGTCCAACCAACAACAAAATACTAAGCCAAGCAATTCGATATCAATTAACGATTGCTATCAATCCACGTCTCTCTTAAGATGTTGCCCGTTTTACTTCAAAATCAACCTATCGCTGGTAGTGGCTTACATGGCAAAAGCATAATAATTTCCACGATTTTTAGTCAAATTAAAAAGAGAGGGTGCATTTTCCGATACCGAGAATACAAAATCTTGTTCTATAAGCCGGTGTTTTTCTTGTCAATACATGTACTGTATCACTTTTGAGAACGTTGTCCTTGAAAAAGAAGATCAGCTTTTATCATTTTCAATAGCTTGCTATAAAATCACCTTTAACGTAATTGCTTAATTCGGCAATGTTAAACGTGATGACATTAAGAGCTACTTGAAGATGATTGTGATGCCTTCGTACACTGTCTCAAAGGTTATAAGTGGGTGATACTGTCTGTATTGGCTATCAGTTAGGGAAGGATACCAATACTGGATTTGGCTTCGAACATTAGCTTATAAAAATATAGAGCTAAATTAGAGCTAAAAACATACTCACCGGCCCGATAAATTTGCTTAGAAATCCGGCAAGGAATCGATGCAGACATTCTCTAACCTTAATCACTTTAGTCATCTTGCAGATACTCACTTCTCGCCGGAAACCGGCGTGCTCAAATGATCTAGAAACAAGGCCAGTTAGTAATGATATTGAAAGTAGAATTCTAGACACGTGGACGACGAATACACAGACGAGGGGCGCGGAGAGTATTTTGAATCTAGACGTCAGTGGGACAATAAAAACCCTTTTGTCTGCCTGAAGAGAATAATAACAACCAAGCTTCCGGTTGGCTAGATGGGCGTTTTAAAAACCCTTTGTTGTCGGCTCCGGTTCAATGTTTCACGTCACCACTACCGCATCTCAGTTGCCAACCAGAGACAATTTAGAATCTCTTCGGCTTCCACATAATACAACAATGAATGAAAATGTATTGAATAGATATAACGAGTAGAGGGGGCTAACCGCAGGGGGGGGAGGTTGTTCTGGATTTCATCAAACGGGGCAAAAATCAAAGCCCAAAAATCAAAAATTCCTGATTACCCCTCCGCCTGGGATATAATAGCCAGTAACCAACCGGAGAGAGTTTGGCATTCGCAGCTGACCCTGTGTACAGCCGTCTCCTTGTTTGAGGGGAGGGGTGGCTGTACACAGGCCAGCTCGCAGTACAATAAAAGGTCAAGCAACCCTGTCAGCTAAAGACAAACCGGTGATGTCAAAAATTGGGGGTATAAAATAAAACACAAAGCAAAAGAGCCAGTTATAACAACACAAGTTCCTCATCCTATGTGTCCTATATCTTGATAACGTTAATGGCAGGGTACTAGAAGCCAGTATTCAAGAATCTCAAGCATGTAAAGGCATGATGAACCAAAGCCTATTTGGATAAAAAGCTGCAAAGAGTCATAACTTTAAGAGAATTTACGTAAACATGATGAATCTTGGTAATAACATAAAACTTGACATCCTAAGTCAGTGTTCTTGCTTGAAAGGGAATTTTTGTCACGTGACTCATTACAGCAGTTTTCTTTACTTGAAGAGAAAAGTGAAAATGAGCCGCCGAGATGACATGTAATGGGTATATGTTAAAACACCAACGTAATTGTCTGGTTTCTCCTCTTAAGAATCTGTCCAAAAGGAATAAGTTTAAAAATTAGGTCACGTGACCATTTTATTCTTCTAATAACTTCTTAATAAAATGAGATTTTTCTTCGTTCAGGACAGAATTGAATTTATTTATGTCAATGAATACTGTATGGTTCTTTTTGCCTGCCACAGTTAAACGCCATTAGCCCATTTCATTTCCTCTTTTTCTTTAATCATGACGTCATTAAACACTCGTGACCTCGGTTAAAAATGTCAAGGATGTTGAATTATTTCTGCTTCCTACTTCAAATGGTCGAAGGAGCTCCTAAAATAACGCTACTTCTATTAAGGAAGCTAATTTCTTCGTGGCGGGTCCAGGGTCAGAGAAAGGACCTTGCCTTGAACATGTGACAATTGTTTCTGTTTTCTTTTCTGAGACTTGCAGTCTCAATCAGTTAGAACAAGCTCTCAAGTAAAAGATGAATGGACGGATCACACTATTCTTTAGACTACAAATAGTCCCCATTTTTCCTCAGGCATAATAAAGCGCGTACTCGCCTTTCTCGAGTGTGGTGATTTTCACGCGCGCTCGCGTTTCTCTCGCTCGACTATCCCGAGGGAAAATGGGTACTACTCGTAGTCTAACTATTTTTTTTTTTTGAGGTACCTCTAACTCTATCGACTATGGGAGACTCTAAATGGGGTAGTAGCTTTGATTGACAGTTACTTTTTTTTCCAATTTCGACAGTTGACGGCAAAATTTTAAATAGGGCTTAAGACGGTTGACGGTTATTTGGTGAAAATTTAGTTCAATAGTTGAAGTAGGTGATATATTATATTTAGCTGTTGTGTTTGGAGGTTGCCTTGGCCTTTCACTTCACAAAAATTTCCAAATATTTTAAGATATAAGCATAGTTGTAAGCTCTTGTAGTGTCCCACAACTACATGAACACTTAAACAGAAATATCTACACTTGGTTGTTGTCTCTGACCTTTCCTTTGAATCAGTTTCAACGTCCAAGATGGCGGGAGAGTATTAGTCCCGAAAAGAGTATGATCATGGTTCGCTCCGCAAAAACGCCTGGTTTGCAGGCTACTGTGACGGTACGTCACAAATTCTCCATCTTTTGGTGCAGCCTCATTGCCCAGGCCAGTTCGCGCTATCCGAGTTACCAGAGGAGGCTTGGAACCGAGTGCGATGGCGCAGGTCCTCCGAACTTTCCCGACAAGCTTGACAGGTGACGTCACATCCGAAATCGCCGAGGACGACTGGGAACGAGGCTGCTTTTTGGTGAATGAAATCGGGCATAACGCCGCCATGGAACTATGGTCGGTCAACTTTACATTTTCATTTTTTTTTTAATAAATGCCCTTTTAAACATGAGTTGGTGGCAGCCGGCCCTCGCATAGACTAGACCAGCACCGGGCATTCTGACACCTTTCTTTGTAGAGTAAACGTGTTTCTCTTCTCAATTGTTTTGAGTTTTCTACTGGGTTCTAATTGTTTCAGGGGAGGGCTAGAAGGGAGACTTGACTTTCTCCCAACGGTCTATTGAAAAACAGTACTAGTAACTGAGTTGAATTTTTAGGTGATCTTGTTTTCTCTCGTTTACTCAGGTTTCCAAAACAACAATGTTAGGAGAGTTTCGCTCTTGTTTTCCTTTCTCTCACAGATTGCTTCCTTTTCATTATTTTCCTCTTCGTGGAGTGAGTCCTTCAAAATCGCTTCATCGCTTACCTGTCTGTACTTTCTCCGTCCCCGCCGACCGAAAACTAGCTTGTCTTGCTATGGTGTATTTTAGAGAGAAGTTTAATGTCTGCAAATAGATGATTGTCTTTAAAGCTTCTTGAGATTCTCTTCAGTAAGAGGTGCTGGTGGAGTCTCCTTGACTCCGCGTTATTCACTTTTTCTCGCAGTGAAAAAACATAGAAAGCGCGGGGGACGATAGGAAGAGGGAAAAGGCCTCCTCCTCTGCCCTTCCCATCGCCCCGTGCGCGCTCTCTTTCTTTCAGCCTCCCCAACACAAAAGAGGCCTCTGGGGAGGAAAGAGGACTTCCATTAAGAGGTGTCAATGAAGACAAACGATGGCAAATGTCACTATTCAAGCACGTAACTAATTCTGAAGAACCCAGACGCGGTACCCGTTAAGCGTTATCTTATTCCATCAAAGAATGCTTGCTCAATGTCTGAGAAGCACAACATCCGGGAATGTACTCTCGGCTTCTCTCACTACCCCTCTGGGACAACAGCTGCCACACACAATTCCGTTTGCTTTTACCCATCCCCGGACAGAAAATGGTGACAGCCTTCCTACAAAGAGCAAAAAGATAGGAGCTAGTCAAACTCATTTAGAGCTTGAGTTCGTTAACCTCAATATCAACACGAATATTATCCTACATGTTGTCTTAACACTTCTTATGTTCATTGTGAGCAGATTCCTTCAAATAAATACGTATACTAACATTTTCATTTCTGTTTCTCTTTGTTTCTATTATCGTAAGTCTTATCTGTAATTCAACAGTGATCCGTAAAGCATACCTGGTGCATGTTTGTCAGGCTGTACACAATGCTCGAACTGATTGCAGAACTTTGAGGCAAGCCAATAATCGTGGACCAGAGATATTTGCCGGATAGCGAGACTGAGGTCCATTAGGACAATTCAATTCAATTCAGTTCAATCAAATATAGCTGCGATTTTAGGTAAACAAGTTTCAAAATCCATCTTTCGGGCGTACAATTCTAAGCCTTAAGGCAACACGAAAATTGCTTAATGTCTTCGCAAGGTTTTTAACATAACATAACATAACATAAAACTTTATTTAAACTCGAATTTTAGAGTAGCTAACAAGCTAATATCTTCGGAGCTGACACTACATAAAACTATATAGAAAATATATATATACATTAAATGCAAGGAAAGAAAATATCATTTACAATTCACAATTTTAGTTTAAGTATGTAAAGGCCAAAAAGAATCTACATGAAGGTAATATTCCTGTATTTTTTAGTCTTAAAGTCTGCAAAAAACTGGTACGAAAAAGTCGGCAATTACATTTCACTGCTTAGCTGAAAAAGTAAGAAAAGGAGTTAAGACCATTGGTAGTTGTTTTAGGTTTACTTAGTGAAAGAATGTAGTTGCCACGAAGATCATAGGAAGAAGGACCGGAGTGAAAACATATTCTTCATATATAGTAGAAAATGAGTGAAAAACAAACTCTTATATAACAGAATGAGGAAATTTTTGAATGCGTTTGTTAAACAAAGAAGTAGAGCCGGACTTTTGTGAGAAGAGTGTTGTATGGAGACTGAGTAATCTCAAGTATAAATCTAAAATATTCTTTTATTTAAAAGCTTCGAGCTTATCCGCATCGCGCTCCACAAAAAGTGCCAGACAGAGGAGCAATAATAAAAGTGAGGTAAAATATACGCTGTGCAAAGTTTGAATAAGATTTCCTTGCGTATGAGTTTCTAAAGCGCAACATAACATTAAATTGATTATTAATCTTTTGCATACATTTGATATATGTTTTAAAAAAATCAGATTATCTATTTCCATTCAAAAATCTCTAACGTGTCCTTTACTGGTACAAACAAGGCAATACGTAACTAGG
>CALNXK010000719.1:57500-70166 GCA_942486035.1 Porites lobata | reverse complement strand
AACCTTAAGTTCAGAAAGCTTATTACTGCTGACTTTGTCTCTACATTCAAGCTGCTCAATATAGACATCCCATTAACATGGACACTTTCTATGGCCCCCTTAGTGTCCATATTAAAAAGGTTTGACTGCATCAATTTTTCACGAATACCAATAATAAAACACCCACCCCTTGACTTTACTAACAAACGGCACTCCTGCTTTGATAACAGTACCCTCCCCTCCTTGCACAGTAACTCAGTCAGTTGTTCAGTCGGTCTGTCAGTCAGAGGACTAGCCAGTCACCTAGTCAGTTGCTTTTTCAGTTAGTAAGCCAGCCAGTCAGTTAATCAGGTTGCTTAGTCAGCTGCATGAAGTTAGTCAGTCACTTGGTACGGCTGTACATTGTTTGATCAGTCAGTCTTTCTGTTAGTCAAAACATTATTCAGTTATTAAGTCAGCTGATTAGTTAATAAGAAAATTAGTCAGTTTCTCAGTCAGTCAGTTGGCCAGTTTGTATCGCAGACAGTCAATTAGCTTGTTTCTCAGTTTGTCCTAAGTCAATGAATCAGAGGGTTAGTTGCTCAGTTTGTAAGTCAGTCAGTTACTTGCTACATGTAAGTCAGTACTCAGTTAATTTGTCAGTCTGTCAGTCAGGTAGGTATAGCCAGTCAGTTAGTCAGTATGTTACTTGGTCAGCAGTTAGCCAATCAGTTATTGCGATGCTCTGTCTGTCAGTCAGTCAATTGCCCAGTTAATCAGTCACTTGGTCTGTTGAGCATTGATAAAATCACTATTAAATTATTAACTAAAGGCAAATTTCCTTTTTTCTGCAATTTGTAAACCAGTCTGACTCTAATGTTTCTTTAAGGGGATTATAAGGGGTTACAGGGGAGTTAAAAGGAGTTATAAGGGGTTTATAAAGGAAGTACAATTTATGTTAATAAAGGCTAAACCAGGTGACAAGGGGTTACAGGGGCTAGGGGTTACTGGAAATTGCAGGTTGATTCGATTTTTTTTTGGAATAATTTTGTTTTATTGTGCATTTTGTTTAGAAAACGTTTCTATCTTAGTTTTTCTTTTTTAAGGAAACAGTAAGATGGATAAATTTCTACTCCCAAAAGTGGTACACTTGATGGAGAAATAACTATTAAGAGCCGATGTTGGAAAAAATCAAGAATCTCAAATCAGTTCTAAACATTCAAATTTTGGCTACTACCACCCAGACAACCCTTTCAAGAAATGATATTAGGGCCATTTATACATGGAAAAATAAGACGCATCTTATTTGAACTTTCCGTATAAACAGCACCTTTCATCTAAAATAAGACATGACTTATTTAAGACGGGTCTTATTAATTTTTGGAACAGCCCTTAACACCTGTTCTTAGATAAGAAGCATCTTAGCTAATAGGAGAAAGACTTCGTATAAATGACCTTGGAGTCTTACATAAGACGTGAATGCATGGTACGTATGCGTTAATTTATGGGGGGGGGGGGATTTTTCACTTACCCTGCGGCAGACTGGCATGCTCCGGGCAGGAAAAAGTTGTTTGCAAATTACAGCACGTTTTCATTTCCTTCCTTTCATTTCCTTTTCTTCACTCCAGTACAATTAGCACGCCAACAAAGGCAAAACTAAACACGTGGTCCACTGCTGGAAAAAATAATTTTTTGTTGTTATGCAGGGCCGAGGGCAATAGCAGACCTCCTGGACAAATGTTAGATTGCCATTGCTATGGGTAACATTCACATGAAAACAAGTCAAGAGCAGAAAATAAGGCGCAAACCATTTATACAAGCTGTTTTCGTCTTAGATAAGACATGATCGTATAAATGGTACAGTTTGCGTCCTTGTATAAATTTGGAAAAGTTCGAAAAATCAATAAAAAAACATTTTTTTATTTGTGAAATTGCTGAAAATTTCAACAATTTTCAAGGAAGCAGTAAAAGGGCACAAAAGTTCCTTTTGACGTGATGATCATTGCACATGCATTTACCAGTTACTCAAAGCTTTAAGACCACATATAAACGTCTCGCAAAATATCTTTTGAAAAAATTAATAGTTTTTAGCTTTCATTGTTTGCACCTTGATTGTGTGCTGTTTTGGGGGTTGAAATAACACCAAACTTTAACCACTAAAAGTTGATTCTGGTATGTCTCAAATTTAAAATATGATTATACTACATGCAAGAGCTGTAATTCATCTCTGTGATCAAAATGATTGCAAAAATAAATTTTTTAATAGAACCCATCGGGCCTGACAGTAAGCTACAAGGATGTGATATGCAAACTAATCGAAAACGTGTAAACAAAGGAAATAATCACACCAAAGTTATTTCTAGCCCACCAAAGTGTAAAGAAAAGACGGAAATTTAGGTATCTAAATAGGTGTTGCCATTAGAAAAACTAAAAAGGCGAAATTGTCGGTCAAAAAATATAAAAAGAAAAAGAAATCCTGAAAAACGAGCAACACAATCGCGGAAGTAAAAATGCCTCTGGCCCATCCCGGTCAAGTCCAAAAGGCTTCAAGAACTGTTTTCGAAATGCCTCAATAAAATATCGACAAACTATGTCAGATAATAGAATTACTTTAGCAAAAATGAGAATCATGATTACAAAATAATGATCATGACACTTCTACAAAATGAGTTTTAAATGCAAGAGCAAATTTCTCAAAATGTAACGCACTTGAGGATTTCTTAATATCACCTAAAGGGTTTTTCTTCGGCCTCCTTGACTGAATTGTGCTCATTCTGGTCTGGTTTGAAAGAGCTCTTCACCCTGCACAAGTTAGCTGACAAGGTTGTCCTTGACCGTTAAAATTGATGATGTCACAAACGGTGGAAGGGACATGGATCTACAAGGGCAGTTCAGGGGTGAATGAGTTAATGTACATTGATGCTACTTAACTCTGTGTGTCTTAACTCTCAAACATTATTGGTCAAAATCACAGCCCAAGTTTGCAAAACAACCACTTCCAGTTGATGTTCATCACCCATGATGTTGTTGCTTAACTCCCTAGTACTTCTACTCAATCACTTTGAACAAGAAATGCATAGATGTCTCAAACAAAGCAGGAAATCTTATCATTGTACGTTTTTAGTAAGATATAGATTAGAGTGATGCGAATAGTCACGCGTGATGCCAATTCTGCCAAAATTCTAACCTCGCTACAGAACAGTGAGTAAAAAAACAACCAGTCAAAAACATTGACATATCAATATAATAACTGTGTACATGTAATCTCATTCTCCATTTTTAAATTCAACTTCAACTTCAATAGACTGGCTCACAAAATAGCAATTGCCCATCTGGGCAGCCCAGTTAAAAGAAGAATAAAGTGAAAGGAAAGAAAAGGAAAATATTTTAAGTTACAATAATTCTTATTTCTATCATAGTTTTATTTTCATATTACCTTAAATCTAAGAAAAAACAAAAAAAGAATTGACAGATAGCAAAACAAAAATACATTTGTACAGAAATCACTTAACTTTTAATCAAACTTTTTCATTTATTAATGACATTTCAATATAGTCATCTTCTGTGAAGCACTTTCGTAAATTCCTTTTTACAAAGATTTCTAATATGACAGAGTATCTCATTCCAAAGTTTTATGCCAAAATTTTGTGAATTTCCAGCTTTGAGCATTTAACCTGAAAGTTACCTGAAGTAGATGATCATGTATGATATGAAAGAATTGTTGAGGTTTTTTCAAATACATCTAAGAGATTTGTTGGTGAATTGTTGCTGTTAATATCGTGCATTAGACTAGCTACAGTTTTTATGACACTGGTAATATGTCAGTGGCCTTCTACTGATACCTTCACATTTACAGAGATATCTTATGGCGAAACTGCTAAAGCCTTAGATGGTCTTAATCCTTCAAAGTACACTGGTCCCGACTTAATACCACCAAGAATTTTGAAACTACCTGCAAAGGAACTTGCGCCCTCACTGACAAAAATCTTTAATCTATCAATAACATCTGGGTATTATCCCAAGAGAGGGGATCAGGTACCTGTTTTCAAGAAAGATAACAAAATGGAGAGGAAAAACTATAGGCCCGTGACAGTGTTAAATGCTGTAAACAAAGTCTTTGAACAGCTGCTAAGCAAGCAAGTAGTAACCAAAGTGGATTAACATCTTTCCCAGATTATGTCAGCCTACAGAAAGGGTCACAGCTGTTAGATGGCCTTGATAAAACTCGTAGAAGATTGGAGACTGGCCATTGAAAATGGAAAGTTTGTGGGGGTCATCTCTACTGACACTAGCAAAGCATTTGACTTTCTCCTTCTGTCGCTCATGGTCAAGAAACTTTAAGCCTATAATTTCTCTGACAAGTCATTACGTCTCTTAAGATCGTATTTCCAAGACCGCCAAGGAAGGGTTAAGCTTGCTACAGTTGGCAGTTTCTTGCACAATATAAGAAAAGGCTGCCCTCAAGGGTCATGTTTTGGACCATTGCTGTGGAACATGTTTCAGAATGACTTAGGTTATAGTATTAAGAACTGCGATTTTTCTATGTATGCAGTCAACCATCAAATACGTGCCTCTCATCAGCTGATTGAAAAAGTTGCTACTCTGTTAAACAACGAGGCTAAGATTGTATCCGACTGGTATAAAAATAATTTCCTGCTGGCAAAAAAAGACAAATTCCAGACCATGTTTCTGGTGTTAAAAGCAAAGAATACAGAAGAGGCGCAGATTGTCATTGACAATGAAGAAAATGAATGTACAAGCTCATTAACACTATTAGGAGTCCTTATAGATACTAAACTTAACTTAGGTGCACACAATCAACAAGTCTGTCAGAAAGCAAATTGCAAAATTGGTGCCCTCTCGAGGATGAAGAACCTAATTCCCAAAAAGACAAAGTTACACCTGTTTAAAGCCGTTAACTATTGCTCACTTGTTTGGCTATTTCTTAGAGTATCTGATCAGCGGAAACTGGAGAAGATACAGGAAACGGAACTGAGAGCAGTTTTCAAGGACTGTGTATCAACATACGAAAATCTGTTAAAGAAAGTAGGATTACCTACATTGCATAATAGAAGATGGCAAGACCTGATGGTGTTAATGTTCAACATCAAAAATGGACCATCTCCAGTTAGTACATCTCTGAATTATGAATCCAAACAATGGAAACTAATGGAAAACATTCTAACAGATATCTAGGGCCTTATTTACGGCGCAAATTACCGGGAAATGTACGGACAAAACGTGACTTGAACAGTTTTCAAAGACAAATAAGAAAATGGACCTGGAAAGTTTTTTGCTTGAGAAATGTCCAACTGTATGTTTTCTATGTCATTCTTAAACTATAATCCTACAATTTTTAACATTGTATATTATATACACATAACTCTGTATTTCTATTACCTATAGTAGGTATATATATTAGTTTTTATTTTTGCACACAGACATCTAAGTACATATTTTTTTATTATTTGTTATTTATGTTAGTATCTGAAAATTCACTTCCTCTATATTTATCTTTTGCTGCTTTCATTACGCAAAATTGAGAGAAGAGATCGCTGATGTCGAGGATGATGTTACGGGTGAGAAGTATTTGGACAGGGTTGCTTTAAAAGATATTATCAATTAACATAGCTGAGTTTCTATGGACTCGAATAGACTCATGAACTGTTGGAATGAGATAGTGACTTTGCAAGGACATTAAGAAGTCATGGCTAATTTGAGATGTTTCGCATTTCAATAGATCTATGTTGAAATTGCCTATGATAAGTACATTTTTATCAAGAGATGTCAATTCTTCCATGGTTTCTTCAAAGTAAGACATGAATTGATCTGGAGAATTGTGTTGTATCATACCATAGGTAATTAAATGTTTTTGTTACTTATAAGAGATATTTCAATCCAAAGAGCTGGAAATGCTTCATTAGAGGTCTTTTCCAAAACTGTGTAATTTAGTGATATGTGGATGAAAAGGCCAACACCTGCTAGAGGTGTTGGGAAAAAGTAAAAAACATATCCTGGTATGCAAGAAAAAAAACCTGTTCTCATTTGAATTTGTAATTTTGGTTTCTGTGACACCAATGAAGTTAAATTGAAAGTCGAGTTCATCCAGTAGTAATATTAAATTTTCCAAATTTTAGTTGGTTGATGCTCACAACATTATTGTAAAAAACTGAAAAACTGGATTAAACCTCACTGTTGGAAGTAATTTGAAACTATGCGGAGATAAATATAGACATTGTCTGTGATCATGGTTATTATTATTTAATTGACTGTCAAGATTTTACAGGGGTTTCATTAAGAATTGCAACTTACAAGGAGAATAGTGTAAAGTAACAGGAGAATATTTTGAAAGAGCGAACCCCTTTCCCAGAAAAAGCTTGAAAACGAGCCTGGAAATTTTGCATTTTGTACTCTGCAGAGATGGCTTTTCTTATTGTCTGATAGCAAATGTTATTTCTCGCAGCTGCCGAACAAAAAACACTGCATACCTCTACACGGTTTCAAAACATTTTTTCTTCGAATTAACAGGCATGATGTTAAATTTTAATCAACTTCTAAGCCTGTCACACACTCCTAGAGTTGTGACATGTAGCTCTAACTTATTAAATACCAAACATACCAAAGAGTGAAAATAAAATTATTCTCAATACACTTGAGCACCAGATAACCATGAACCATTAACACCAGATAAATTTATGGAATGTTATTGTGTTGCGAGATATAAACCAATAGGGCACGAGATAACTAAACCACAAACAGCAACAGTAATTAGTTTGTGCTTCTGAGGTTTGCTTGCGTATCCTGAACTTTATTGTGATTCACCAGTACGCAATCAACATTCCTGAAATTTTTCAGGTGTTCACAGTTTTCTGAGTTTGACAGTAACTTCAATTCGATATTTTTAGGATGTTTTCAACAGTGAAAGCACGAGACATGAGAAACTTTTCCCGCTTCTGTCGGCGACACATGTGCTTGCACTAGACGGAACACATTTAAACAAAGTCGCTCTCAATGCAATACTTTGCGAGTCCAGTTTAATAGATGATTTGTTGAATATCGATGAATATTTCTTCTTTGTTTCCTCTGTAGTTACAATTTAAAATGTGCCATTTTAGAAGTCATCGTTAAAATAGAACAATCTCAAAAATTAAATTTGCATTTGCTTCATAATAATGTGATACTCTCTCATTCTTGTACGATAAACATCGCCAAATTTATTTCAGTAGCGGTTCACATAGAGATTCTTTTTTTATTCATAAAGGTACCTGAAATCTTATCGCTTAAACTCTTCTTGTCGTAACTTTGCCACATAATTTGTTCACAATGTTCTTTATTTTGTTTCACGTTTTGTTTCATTAGTATTTATTTGTTTAATCATTTTTTGCGTGCAAATAAAAAAGTGTTGAGCATACAGTAAACTCTCCACACTTTAGCAAAGCATCTAATAGTTAACATGTCTGCTGTTAGTTTTGTTGGGCTTAAAACTGCTAGCATTAAAATAAGATCTTTTATGTATTATTGTTATTTATTTGGGAATGTAAAGCAAGTGGCTAAGTGTTAAAATTTTGCATTTCTGGGAATAATTTCTTTTTACAGTAACATAACGTATCCATGTCTGATTCATCAGAATAAAAAATAGCCATACATACTACTTAGCCATAATTGACCCGGAGAATTCTCTGATCTCCGATGCTTAATAAAACCCCTGAGATTAGTAAATAGATCTAGGTCAAATAAGCTGGATAATTTATCTAGATGTCTCCTACACTGCGAAGTAGTGGACACCAAATTATTAATTTTTTTTTCTTCTTCTGTTGTTTTTGATTGTAAAGTTGGACTACTCCTTAATTTACTCCAACAGGACAGTGACCGACACAAAATTTTTGGCTGCTTTGGTCACTGTGCACCTTTTACCAAACTTGTACATCACATTTAATTCTCATTAGTTGTCAATTTATTTCTTCTGTAATCTATAATTTTCTGTATCAACTTGGACAGTGCGCAATAAACTTGACTTGACTCGGAGTTGCCTTTAACGATACTGCACAGATATTTTGACAAACAAGAAAGTGGCTCTTTCAAACCCATCCCCTTGGCCCCTCATGAGATTTACCCCTAAAATCCACCAAATCATAGAAAAGTCTTCCCTTTGGCGACAGAGTATCCAACTACAATTCCAAAAATAAGATTCCAGTGGTCTTACAATTCCCCAATAATTATTAGTAATTACCTGAAAATATGGCAGTTCATCTTAGCTTCTCAGAGATATTGATGTACCACACTGAAGACACATGAAACAACCTGCTGCATTTCTGTGAAGATAATATAAATAAAAAAAGGCAAAACCTTCAGTGCACCAATGTTTACAAACAAATGATTGGTACAAACCTTCAACAAAATGAAAACATGCCTCTCTCTCATCCGCCATCTTAGAAGCCTTGTTTTGGTGCCCAATTCCCCTCAAAAAGACGCGCACATGTCAAATTTTGCGCGTGGATCAAGCTACATTCTCCTTGTTTTCAGGTAAAAAATTATGCTAATTGATTACTATCAGAGATAAAAGTGCTTTTAAAATATTGAGAGTAGATGTGGATTAAACCTTAAAAAAGCCAGCTGAACAAAAAATATCTTCGACATTCGTCAAAAAGAGATTTCTATGGTTTTATGGACGATTGCGATCAGTGACACAACAATGTCCACGCTACAAGACAATACCCAACAGACAGTAATTTCCGCAACAAGAATGACCCCTTAAAAACAAAAACCATCTCATTCTTCAGCATTGTGAGGAACTTTTTTTGCTACTTCATTTAGGATTTTCAGCCTTCGCGTCGCAGTTTCTTGTGTGCAAAACTTTTCTTTCTTCCTCGTTGACGACCATTGCACTATTAAACCTGGGGTGTCTACAAAACGAAGACCTGTACAGCCCACAAAATAATCCTCAACCCTGAAATGACCCCGAAATGATCCCTATTTCTCTATTAATTTTAGGAATGGAATGATATCCTAGAACTATGATCAAGCAAAAAGTACAACACTAATTAAAGTTTCTTCACTTGCCCGCATTCTTGACAAAAATTAATTTGGGATTACCCTTTGAACTGGAGTAAATGGAAATATTATTTATACTTAATACTCAACGTCTAGTATATTTTTAGTAACACCATGAACTGCAGGTGATAACATCAAGAAAGATAACATCTTTAATTATAATTACTTAGGTAATTATAGCCCGGTGGCTTATAGGTGAATCTTTGTTTACATTTTTTGCCTCTTCAATATTTTACAAAGAATGTATGGCTCATTAACTTTTTTGCCACCCAGCAATTTCATAGTTTTTGATGGCTGATATTTCCTTCAGTATTGCTTGGAAAGAGCTGAAAATTGCACAAATTGCTTAAGGTAGTGTGCTCTTTCAACTTTTGAATTTAGTTGGTATAAATGGCTACCACTTCTATGAGTTAAGTTGTATGCTGATGATGAAAAATGTAAACAATGGCTTCAGCAAAGATTTGCCTATAGAGAAAACTGCACGCCTTGGATAATGAATTTTAAAAATGGTGTTTTAACGCTTTCTCAAATTTCTTAAAAGACAAAAGCGCTAAAAAAACTGCGACACCCAACAACGGTTTCCTCCTAAATGCATTGAAAAGTCTTTTTAGGCTATCTAGAGTACTTTTAGATATCTGGAAATGCATTCTAAGTGGCGCTATAAATTTGTATCTGTTCGGTCATCCTAGAGACTTGGGGCTTTTTGAAATTACAAAGGTTTCAGTGTTATTTCCCGGAAAATTTTAGATGCAAACGTTTTATGAAAGTAAGAATTTTTCTTATTCCTCTCTCCATCACATTTTTGAATCCGAAAACTTTAGGTTTCCTTTTTCTACAAAAATTAGCCTAACATAAGGAGTAAAATATGAAACATTAAACTTTAGAAAATTGTGGGGAGTTTTTTACATAAGCCTAGAAAACTGTACGTGAATGGAACACTCATCTAAACATTTTCAGCCATATTTAAGTAATAGAAAATTCTAGGTAATATTTGCTTCTCCAAACAGATATTACAGAAAACAGTCGATGGGTGCCCCTAAAAAAAACATATAAACTGCAGTGAAATGTTAAATGTGATTCAAGAACATAAACGCTGTAACAGATTTGTAATAATTCCTTGGTGGAATACTATTCCATTCCAAGAATTAATTGGGTCGACTGAAGAAAAATGTGGATCATTTCAGGGTAGGTATCATTTCGGGGTTGATTTGGGGATCATTTCAGGGTTGGGATCATGTTGAAGTCGGGATCATTTCGGGGGCTGTACAGACCCTTGAAAACGTGGACCAAAGACCTTGAAAACAAAGATCCCCCTTAAAATCACTTGGAAACGGCTCAAAACTGCTAATAACTACTTCTAGACACTAGAGGAGTGTAAGAAACAACACCGTTTTCACTTAACCAAGATTTTGACCAGGGTTGACCTTGAAAATGAAGAGCCCCCCATAAAATCACTTGGAAACAACTCAAAACTGCTTATAACGACTTCTAGACACCAGAGGAGTGTAAGAAATATCACTATCGTTCCATTTCCTTTCAGCCAAATGAAGGTTAGAGAAAGTTAGAGAGGTAAGAAGCCGGCAGCGAAGAGGCGCAAAGATCTTAAGGCTTGGGTTGGGGGGGAAAGAGAACCTCGCATGTAATTCCCGCTTGGCTGAAAGGAAACGGAAACAACTGCTACACAGACTAACGTTTCCAAGTGATTTTGAGGGGGGTCTTCGTTTTCTACGTCTTCGTTTTCTAGGTCTAGAAAACGAAGACCTGGGTCAAAATTTTGGATAATTGAAAAACGTGTTGTTTCTTACACTCCTGTAGTGTCTAGAAGTAGTTATTAGCAGTTTCAAGCCGTTTCCACGTAATTTAAAGGGGGTCTTGGTTTTCTAGGTCTCCGTTTTCTACGTCCGGTCTTCGATCTTCGTTTTCGAGGGTCTTCGTTTTCTAGACATCCATTAAACCTACTGGATTTTTCCACTTTTTTTACCACCACCTTAAACTGCTAAGCAAGCAAATCTAGGTATACATACTTGGGCTTTCAAGTAGCTAAGCTTTCTTGTTGCGTAGCTGACGGTTTATCGCGAAATATAAACACGACGCTTGAATCCAGGAAACTGACGAAACAGAAGCGAGCAAACAGCGCTCCGACCTCGTACGCCGCCATATTGGAAAACGAGAAGGCCCTGGGGATGAGGTTGCAACGAGCCTTTCCCGCCGACTTTCCCGCCGTCTTCATTACACTAATTTGCTCGCAAAACGTTTTTTTTTTCCATCACGCAATACGATTTCTAGGCCACTTGTGGCTGAAAAAAATTATCACTGAGTCCCCGTATAGGCCATTAGAGGGAGTACCCGCTCCCCCCCCCACCCGCGGCAAACGCCCACCTCTCTAATGGCAATACCTTCTTAGAAATGTCGACCCACGAAGCAAACGAGAACAGTCGTGAGAATTTGGACCATCTTTGGTCCTATCCACCCTTGGTAAAAACAATACATGCATTTATTATTCCACCATTATGTCATTTTACCATAAAAGGTCAAGAGAACGCGCAAAATACAAGGCCGTACTGCGCTGTAGTGACCTGGTTTAACCGGCCTATAACAGGGCGAATACCAGAGAATGCAAAAGGAGCAACTATGGCTGACAGAATCAGGATGTTTTGGATATTCTTACTAGAAAATAGAAGCCAATGTAACAGTTTTCTTTTGTAGTAAAATAATCAACCTCTCATTCAATGGTTTGGCATATAATAAGCGCGAACATTTTGCTCATTGTTAACGTCATTCTCACAGACGGAATCAGGATGTTTCTGAATACTCTTACCAAAAAATAGAAGCCAATTGCAAAATGACAATTTTTTTTGTAGTGGAATGATAAACCTCTTATTCTATGGTTTAGCATATAATACGGGCGGACATTTTGCTCATCACTCGTAAATACTACACAACTCACAAAATATCCGCACGTATTATATGCTAAACCGTCGAATAAGGTATATTTTCTCCCTGCAGACCATAATTGCTTTTCCTGACTTCAAGAGGACGATTTATGCTCGGTGGCGCTCTTCCCTGAAAACAACTGTTTATGGTCAATAACATGTCTTATACTCTACGCCAATCTTCTTCTTTCTGGGTGCAATCTGTCAAATCACAACTCAGCAAGAAGAACAATCAAAGAAAGAATGAGGTTGAGTTTGAATAATTTCCTTACACTTTTAATATGCTCACACTCAGTCAAAAAAGATACTGTTATAGTATCAAAGTTTTATTAAGTGATACACAGGTAATGATTAAACTTTACTCGTAATACAGTTTGAAATAAAAGAAAAAAAAAACCTTCACTGAATAGAGCTGAGCAGCCGCTACAAAACAAGTTTGACGGCTAGAACTGAGGCCAGAAAAAACCTGCCGAAAAAACCCCATTGGGGAAAAAAGTATGGCAGGAAATCTGGGTAGGAACCATGGCTCAAGCTCCAAATGATTGGTAGCCCATCCTACGAGGCTTTACAAAAGAAAAACAGCCGATAAAAATTATTAGCCGGGTTTTAAGTGAACGTTTACACAGAGCCAACCATTTAAATTTGATAAGGGAGGACTAGGAGAGTTCGCTCTTTTGGTACGTGTAGATACAAGATTTTTAACTCTTTGCAATTTTTTTTATGA